>VNJR01000138.1:0-30957 GCA_008042585.1 Drosophila punjabiensis
CTAAAAATACAAAAGTGTAATTTTCAACTCAACATTTTCGAAATTAACTGTCAGTTAAACCAAAAGGAGAGTTACAACTAACTGTTAGATTGGCAATTTATTTGTTGCTTTACAGCTCCTGTTATTATTTGACCGGTGATTAAGAAAACCACAATGAATTTCCAGTAAAACAAAGTTTTAAATTAGATTCTACTCTGCTTGACTGGATACTACTCTGGGGATACCTGTGAGACGTATTTATATATCTTGGAATCCCACAATCTCGTTTAATAAGCATTCAGAAAGTTACATTATACCCAAATTTAAGCTTATGTTTATTAAGTCTTAAAGTTGCCTTTGAGCTTCGTTTTCTGTGTACTCTCACAACTCACATCAACAACAAAGGCCTTTCGCCCACATCTACTTCAATTGCGAAATGCTTGCAATGCGCTTCATCATAATTAAAAATCCTGCGGCCCACATGTACACCCACACACGCATACCCACACGCGCGCACACAGCAAACATTGGCATATTTGCCGTAAGCGAACATGAACGTCAGGCTTTACAGTGTCAGGCTCTGTTAACAGTCGAAAACTTTTGCACATGCGCCAATTTCGGGCTCTCTCCACTTTCTCTCGCTCTTTCTCTCTCTCTCACTGTGAAGGGACATTTTCTCTCTGATTCGCTCGCAGGCAGTGCTGTCAACTTACTTGTTTCCTGACCATTAGGCAAGACCCAAAACTAGAAACCACTTAATTTGGCAGTTGCCTTACTTTATACTGTAATAATTTTTATTGATATTATTGAGTATTTTTATGTATGTTAAAAAATAAGGAATATTTACTTTGGAATTAAAGAAAATGTTTGCTATTTGAGCCAATTTAGTTAGACAGCTATAAATGTAGACTGATAGTTGGCATCACTGCTCGCAGGCCACCGTATATCCGACTCTTTCACACAGTCCCGGACTGCTGTCTCTGTCGCCCACATAAAAGCTGGAATGGAGCTATTAACAGCAGCAAAGTAACAGTAACAGTAGTAGGGCGAACGTGCTTGTTGTTGTTGTTGTTGTTGTTGTTGCAGTTGTAACCCCCAGACATACACACACGCACTGTGCATAACAGCAACTAGTGGCTGTGCTTTTGCCATCGCTTTCGTCTTTCTCACTTCGCATTTCCCATTTTCCATTTCCCACTCACATTCACAGCCTAGTCGAGCTGCACTGCAGTTGTGTCAGTGAGTGCTTAACATTTACGATTTACATATAAAGTGTAGTATAGAGCAATGGGCAATAAGTGAAACGCCAAGAAATCGTGCAATTAACGAGTTAATTACCCTGATTACTAGCTGGCTACCTGGAAACACGCAGTGAAAGTGCTTTACTTGTTGAGGAATAACATTAGATTTAATAGCATTACATGTACTGCCTGTAAAACAGTTGTTTCTTCTTGATGAGTTATAATTAATTAAAAACGGATTAATTGTTTTACAGAAATTATGTTATGCGTTAAGGAGTTATATTTAATTAGGATTCCTTAGATCAAAGCTAATGGAAATTGTTTATCAAGCAGGATTATTGTTATCAAAAATCTGAGTTGATTATTATACGATTTCTTATTACTTAAAGTTATTTAAAACGCAATGCTACAAGCTCAGCTTTTGGTTATTAAAACCATTTACAAGGTACTCACTCACCTCTTTGAAGTTTGCAATAAAGTTCTGCAGTGGGCAGGACCGGAAGGGCGTTTTGCAAAATGCCAAAGACTTCCGCTTGGCTCCGGCCAGATGTTGTCATGCAATCGCCCATCTAGGGGCGGGTCTTCACCACAACAGCAAGGCAATATCAACATCATCAGCATCATGAGCAGCAGCAGCAGCAGCAGCAGCAGCAGCAGCAGCAGCAACAGCAGCAGCATCATCATTGGCACAGGATAAACGCTGTCATAGCTTTTAAATGTCAACGGTCCACATAAGCACTGGCATTGACGGCCCATCGAGGGGGTGGTGCTGGAGTAGGCGGTGCAGTGCAGTGGGTGGTGCAGTGGGTAACTGCGAGCTTTGTTGTATTAATAAGCATTTATCGATGCGGCGCAGGCTCCGGTAAATTGATTTCATGTTTGGTATATCCTGCATAAAACTTTCGTTTTGGGGAAGAAAGTTAAAAATTGAATCCGGAGAATCCGGATGCACTAAATCAATGCTGATATATATATATATATATGTATATATACATATAGACATGAGTGTGCATCTGTTCTTGCCGCCGTCTAGACAAACAGGCGCCTTCCTTTGTCTCAGCGTATGCGTAATGTGGCGGTGGCGTATGCGTAATGTTTAGTTGACTTTGAAGCGTGAAACAGTAAACGTTTATTTAAACCATACACTGCCCTTGGGCAATGAGTAGATGATAGTTTAATAGCATAGATGACACTAAGCACCGTAATTAAACTGCTGACATAGCTTCTAGCAATCAGAGTAGCGCCTGAGGGAGATTGCACAGCTGCCGCAGCAAGAGATATGGATTGAAATGAGCAGCAGCCTGGCCGAGCTCAAGCTCGTAGTCTGTGCATGGACACGGATAAATACGGTCAGGCTGGCAATTAACCCAAAGTTCAAAGTTCGCCACACCGCACTGACCCGCTCGAGCGACACGTGCGTGCCGTGCCGTGCCGTACCGAGCCGAGTCGTGCCGCTGGTGGCCAGAAGCCCGACAGCTGACCTATTTCCACAGTCGCCAGGCCCATGAATAAATAAGACCAGGCCCGAACGGAGTGCGAGGATAATAAAAGCAATAACTATTTTTAGGAGCCAAGCGGAGTTGGCTCGACTTGAGGGCCAACTCGACTTGTCGAAGATTTATATTGCCAGCCCCCGATTATCCTTTTGGTCTCCCTTTATTGCAGTCGTCCGAGGGGCAGCCACCACAGCATGCCGTACGAGTCGATGCACCATCATCAGTCGGCGGCCGCTGCCGTGGCCGCTGGCAGCGCCCCCAACGGAATGCTGGACTCCCTCAGTCTGCAGCTGCGCGATGCGGAGATGCGACGCACAGAGATCGAGCGGGCGCATCAGGTGAGCTGAATATTTCTTACATTTCAAAACATATTATTTACGTTGTATGATATAATTTTCAAGGAAACCCTGGCACAAATACGCAATCTGAGCGGAAGCGCACGTCCCGATGCCGAGGCGGTGGAGAATCTGCAGTCGAGAGCCCGGGAATTGGAGAAGAAGGTAGGTGGCATCCATGCGTTGCTATTATTCCTGCAGGAATCCTGTTAATCATCGGCTTGCCTTTAGGTTGCGCTGGAAAATGTGCGCTGCGAGGAGCTGCAAATCGAACTGACCTCGGCCTTGAAAGCCAAGGCGGCGCGCTCGGTGTCTTCTGGTGGCCATTCCGGAATGGCCACCAGTGGGGCGTCTGGCGCCGGCGCAACAATTCCCACATCGGCCAGCGGCTCCACCGTCACTTGGGCACCGACAATCAGTCACCAGGACCAAGGCTCCGAGATTGATATCATAATGGCAAAGATTGAGCAGGTAAGCAACGGTATACTTTTATGCATCATTAAGAGGAATATTTCAGGCTTCGTTTTAGTTTCTATAACGAATCCTAAATACTCAAGAAGTTCCTGAATAAATTGTCGTGGGTGTAAAATTTTATCAAGCAATTAACTAGATTAAGAAGGTTTTACAAACAGCAAACATGTCCCAGCGAATAATTAACTATCTATGTAGATAAATAGTGTTAAATGCTTTTTGTACAATTCGAATAAAGTTATATTTCGGGATGGGAATTCGTTGGACTCCACTTGTATGGCTAAGGGAGAAACGGATCGCCATTCCGAATTATAACCTTTTCGAATTTTATCACAGAGTGTAAGTGAAGTTGTAGGATCAATGTTGCAGCACCAGTGTGGCAGGATCAAGTCCTGATTGGTCTTTCTTCTCGGCCTGACTGGACGACGGCTCCGTGAGGCTCTCGGCCAGAGCCTCATCGATGAGGCGACTGACCTCCAGCTGGCTCACCTCTGAGTTGCCGGATGAGTTGTCGGAATCACCTTCGTCATTGGCTGTTATCGAGAGGCAAGAGATGAAACTCTCCAAGCTGTCCAGGCTGCTTGCCCCGGAGGCGTCTGGGTCGGTGGACATGCTCAGCTCGAACTGTGTGCTGCTCTCGCTGGACCCAAGAGATCCCTGCCGAAACAGTGGGTCCCCGCAGTTGATCTGCAGCTGACGGCGCATCTGCTCATTCTCCTCGGACAGCTGGCGGATGACCTGTTGGTTTTCGTCAGAGGCACGATCCTCCAGGTCAACGATCACTTTCATCACTTCCGCCATCTGCTCGATGCGCTCGTTCTGCTGCTGAACGATATCCGCCAGGCCGGCCATATAGCGCTCCCGCAGCTGGTAGCTGTCGGTGAACATGTCGCCGTCGCAGTGCTCCCGGTACTTGGCCATAATGTGGTCGATGCCACTGCGAAACTCATCGGCAGTGACCTTTAGCTCGGCGTTGTCGCGCAGCAGCTGCATCTGCACCTCGTCGCTGTTGTGCTCCGACAGGTGCTTCAGCAGGTTCTCGTCACGGAAATTGCAGCAGTTCATCATATCCTCGTTGGTGCTTTTAGCCTCCAGCAGGAGCGCATCGGCCTTGCCAATAAGATCCTCCAGACTGCTGGCCAAGCCCCTGGCCTTGCAAATCAGCCTGCCCTCGGGTCCAGTTCTCAACAGATGGCTCATTCTCATTAAACGGTCAGGAGCGGTTGGGAGCGCTTACGTTGAATTTGGAACTTTTTCTATACAGAAAAATTAATGCCTGGACAGCTTGGGATACGAACCGAGCATTAATAAGTAAACGAAAAACATACTACCATTTTGACAGATTTGTCAGTTGACAGTTGAATCAATTGGAGAATTTAAATTCAAACCACCTTGGATCTAAAACAGCCTTGAATCGATTATAGTTCGATATTAAATATAGATTTTTGCGTGCCAAAAAATGCTTTCTGTCCTCGCATTAAAATGCCAATTTATAATTATAATTCTCAAAAGAAAATTTAGCGAATTACATTTGGAAATGGAGACAGGCTACCGTTAACGAAACTCTTGAGAAAGCATTACAATATATACATATTTCAATAAGTCAATAAAGAGCTAAAGATATTATGCTATATTTAAATAAATTAACATTAAGTTTAACAAACTAGTATCGTATCATATTTATAAAAAGAAAACCTTCAAACTTTACTATTCTTATTAAGTTATTGGTCTACTTTGTAACATTCTTATAAGTAATGGTCTTCCTTTTTGCCTTGCAGGATAATCGCGTGCTGGCCGAGTTGGAGCAGCCCCGCACCTCGGCCAGCGCCAGCATGTCAGCGTTGCCGCCCAGTTCCATGTTGAGCACGGTAAATAGCGAATTTAGAACCATATCAAAGAGTGGTGAGTACCGCGGAGGCTACGCCGGAGAGGCCCAGTCACGGACGGAGCATGAACGGGTCTCGCTTTCAGAACTCGAAGAAGAACTGAACCGTTACAAACGGGCTGTGCTAGGAGGCAGCGGTGGCGGCGGGGGCGGAGGTGGAGGCGCTATGTCGGCCATGTCCTCTGGCTACTCAAGCCTGCCCCAGTCGCTGGCCTCCACGATGGCCAATGGCGGGGCCAGCACCAGCTTGAGCGGCGCCAGCGTTGGCTCTCAGAGCGTGGCGGCCGCTGCTGCTGTTGCCGCCGCCGCCGCTGGTGGAGGAGTAAGCGGTGGCGGCGGACATGGCGGACACGGAGGGCATGGCGGGCACGGCGGACATAGCGGACATCATGGAGGACATGGCGGCCACCTCACATCCATATCGGCCCTGGTGCCCAACTCAATCAGCGGCATATCCTCGAGCCTGAGCAGCCATGCCATCCAATCAATGCAATATGGCGCCGGGCAGACGTCCGTGGAGAAGCTGCTGAGCGGAACGAGTGGAATCACTGGCATTCCACCCCTGCCGGTAAATATTCACACGATGAAGGCTATGCCGACGGCATTAAGTCAGGTAAACCAACTATTTTCAATCGCAATGAACTACCAACAACAGCGGCTGGGCCCACGCCACGCCACAGCCATTACAATAGCTTTGCAGCTTTGCATAATGTATATTACGATTGCAATTACGATTAGGATTACGATCCGTTTTACTGTACTGTATAGTGTCCATAGCGATCATCCGCTTTCGTTCGCTGATCGCTGGCCGCATTGCGTTCTGTTGTAGTCTCATTACTGATGAAAATAAACACCACACCACGTACAGCAAACACCCACCGAATCACACACATACGCCCATTTCAGATGCTAGATCGTTGTGAATACTTGGATCTGTTTTACAGTTTGCCTGTTGACATTGAAGTTGCATCATTAGTATCGCTTTCGCAGCATGATTCATTCAAAACTTCACCTCATTTTCAATTTAATCACCAGTTCTATCATATATAGACATTAATTGTCCTTAATGTGTATATTATCCACATAAACCACATTAATAGATATATCATTAGTCATTATAATTAAAGAAAACCCATCTTAGATTTATTCCACTCAGTAAATGTTTGTTCAACTTTTAAGGGAATTTATTCTTGATTTATAAGTATTATTATTGTTCCTTAGGATCCCCTTTTTATTTTATTTTTTTTTAATGAAACCAATTTTAAACTCTTTTATTATTAATATTAAAAATTTTATAAAATGTTTAGCTTATAGTTATTTGATTGAACACACACATACTTTTGCGATTGCGACATACACAGACAGAAAAATAACTGTTGTTCATTTCAGTGAGTAAATGAACTTGTTCACTCCAATTGTTCATTTCTATTCATTTTGTTAATTTCTGTTTAGATGTTCAATTACTCAGTTTTTCAAAGGCAAAGAGAACAAGTGAAAGTCAATTAAACCTTTATCAACTGAGAAACTGAGTAACTAAACCAACCAAGTGAGCAACTGACCCTAGTTCGACAATAACTACAAAGTTATCGCTATTTACCCATCACTAATACCTAGCATACATACTTGTATATCGTTTGAAAGAGTTGCGTTTTTGAAGGCTGTTTCGTTACTTGTTGATTGACGTTTTTGATGGTGATTGATGGATTGGATGCCACCCACAAATCACACATAATTCCGCTTGGAAACGGCTTCAGATCATTGCAGAAACTCATGCCCAACACGTTCAGTTCAGTTCAGTTCAGATCATGCGTAGACCATAGATCATTTTAAAGACGTTCTCTAGACGCCATTGATGCTCTCAGCAGCCGAATAAAAACGTGTATCTGTGATCTCTCTTTCCGTTTTATGTGCTCTTTCTCTCTATCTTCCCTCTCTTCCTTTCTCTCTTTATCGACGACGAATCGCCTTCTTTTCCACCGATTGCGATTGTCATTCAATCGTTGTTATCGATCTATATGTATGTCTGCATCCGTATCCGTGTGTGTGTCTGATCCCGTGTTTGTGTATTTACACCTGTACAAAACCAACAACAACCACAATAAACACACCTGTAAATTAAAAAATATACATATATATTATCAAAAAACAATAAAAATTCCAAATTGTACACACAAACACACACGTGGAAATCAAAACCAAAATTAAAATCGAAATGAATTCGAATCGAAATCGAAACGAGAAGCGCGGAACAATACAACTGTACAATTTGCAGAGCACAACCATGCCCCTCCTGTCACTCAACTCGCATAACCTGCCGCCCGCCGGCTCGAGCAGCTACTCGGCCCTGGGCGCCGGCGGCTCCTCGCTAACGCATCCCTCGATGGCCAACCTGGGCCTGCTGGACACCGGCACTCTACTGGGTGCCACCGGCCTGGCCGGCTTGGGCGCCGGACCTGGTGCCGGCGGCATAACGGGCGCCACCTCACTATACGGCCTGAGCGGCGGAGCGGCCGGCGCACTGGGCAGCTCCTATGGACCGCCGCCCTTCCTGGACGTCGCATCCAGTGCATCGTATCCATTTACGGCGGCCGCTCTCCGACAGGCCTCGAAGATGAAGATGCTGGACGAGATTGATATACCGCTGACGCGTTACAACCGCAGCTCGCCCTGCTCACCGATCCCGCCCAGCAACTGGGGATTGGACGAGTTCACCGACGGCCTCAGCGTGTCGATGATGCACAACCGCGGCGGTCTGGCCCTGGGTGCCCTCGATCTGGACAGTGAGTAGTTGATTTAGATGGAGATATCCCCTTGAGGTCATACTAACTTCCTTATTGTGATCCATTCAGCTCGCAATCATGGCTTGAACGGAGCCAGCGAACCGCAGGTGGACATGCTGGATATACCAGGAAAGGGCCGCTGCTGTGTGTTCATCGCCCGCTTTCCCTATGATCCTCCAGAGTAAGTTTTTTGTTAATTATATTTTTAAAATTACAAATGAAAAGTCTGCCGTAAAAACTTCACAAACTCTACCGGTCAAAAATCATTCAATTCATTCACCAATCATTGTCCTATTAACATAAACTCATTCATTTATTCATTCAAAAAAAAGTCATACGATCATTATAAAAGATATTAGTACAGAAATATTTACACTTTGTTCACAATTGTTTTGTAATATATAACAAATATATGTTACCTTCGTTGACTCATTGTTTAATGTACAATAACGATCACGCCTGGAATTATACAGAGATTTTTTGTACCTTAGTCCGGTCAACGTGTCGTATACGCAATATCTAAGTATTATAGAAGGTACTTGGTACTCCTCATTGACTTATTAGAAGTAAACTTTTATGATTGTGATTCAACAACGAAAGAGCCTGGAAGTATGCAGAGATTTTGTAAACCGGAAGATCAACGTGTCGTATACGCGATGTCCGTAATAACGATTTACTTAATATACAAACTCATTCTCATCAAACACATTTTAAATGCGCCGATTTACACGATTTGTTAATTTTCAGAGCTCATAATCAATTCCTTTCCATGCCTTGCAGAGAGGCTGAGGGCGAGCTCTCCCTGTGCGCCGGCGACTATTTGCTGGTGTGGACTAGCGGAGAGCCTCAGGGCGGCTACTTGGACGCCGAGCTGCTGGACGGACGCCGCGGCCTGGTGCCCGCCTCCTTTGTCCAGCGTTTAGTGGGTGAGTGCCGTGCCTCATACCTGGCATACTCTTCAAGAGTCCATGCTAATTGCTTTTTCCCTCCTTTGCGCCGTATTTGCTAGGCGACGACCTGCTGGAGTTCCACCAGGCGGTGCTGTCGACGCTGCGCGACGCCGAGGATGGGTCGATGCAGTGTGACACCACGTCGCTGCCCTCCTTGCCGCCGCACAACCCATTGCTCACACACACCCACGAGGACCTGGCACGCTTGAGTGAGACGCACACCGATCTGGAGCACGACCAGGACGACATCAGCGACAACGGTAACTATGCTAGCCCTGAGGCCGCTTTTCATGTTTAATCTTTTGGTTTTTGTGGCGATGATCCTCGAACGCGTCGCCATGCATGGCATGAATGTGAGCAAATATATATTATCCACACAGACTTAGACCTATGTAGACCCCTGTTCGTGTTCGGCTTAGTGTGTTTAGACTCGCGCTAGTGCTAGTGCAGATCCGCTTTCCAGGGATTACTCAGCTGGCTAATGACACACTTCTTGCTCCTCCCCGCAGTTCCAGCACCCAAGCACTTGACGCTGGAACGGCAGCTGAACAAGAGCGTGCTCATTGGCTGGTCGCCGCCGGAGCCAGTGGGCTACAACCTCATCGACAGCTACCACGTCTACGTGGACGGCGTGCTCAAGGTCACCGTGAAGGCCAACGAACGCACACGCGCACTAATCGAGGGCGTGGACTCCACGCGGGTGAGATGCGCCTCCAATGCACCAGAGAATTGTCTCCTATTTAACATCAAGAAAGTAGCCCCAAGATCCAGGATCGCCTGGCTGGGAATGAACCATCTTTGAACAAGGTCGCTGTGTCTTGTTTCAAGATGATTTATTCTAATTTCAATACCATGTCCCACATCTTCTTACGTTTTTGCATGTTTAAAACAAGTATTATATGTCATATTGTAATAGTATTTTTAATATTCTTAAACTATCTAAAACAAAACATGTTTGTATGTTTAAACTATAATTCTTTCTATTTAATGAACTTATGCAAATATTTATTATTTTTGGATCTGATAACCAACACTTAAAGATTGGATTATTATCAAGCTACTTTTCACTACCAAAATGAGATAACACTCTTAAGTATCTATCTTAACTCCCAAGCAAAACCTCTCGGTAAAACCCGGAAAATCTGATATTGTCTGTATTATAATCTCTTAAATAATTTCATTGACGTTTTTAATAAAATTTTATTTATTTTTAAAATAAATCAACTGATTGATGGTTAAACTCTAAAATTAAATTTAAAAAAGACTCAAGACATGCAAAATTTAAGAAGAACATTTGAATACATTTCATTGTTGATTCGGCTAACTTATTCTTGATTTAAACAGACGATTTCTCCCTACAAATAATACTTTTTATAATCAACTAACTGACTTTTATCTCATTCCCTTTAGCCGCATCGCATTAGCGTGCGGAGCGTGACACAGAACCGGCAGACCTCGAGGGATGCCGCCTGCACCATGATCATTGGGCGGGATACCTCGCATTTGGGCCCCTCGGCGGTGCGCGCCTCGCACATAACGTGTTCCTCGGCGGTCATCTCGTGGCTGCCGGCCAACTCCAACCACCAGCACGTGGTGTGTGTGAACAATGTGGAGGTGCGCACCGTCAAGCCGGGCATGTACAGGCACACGATCACGGGCTTGGCGCCGAGCACCCAATACCGGGTGACCGTGCGCGCCAAGCACCTGCGGGCCGTCGGCCAGCATGCGGCCAACGTGGGACAGACGCCGGGCAGGCCCGGTCAGGAGGAGGCGCCAGGGGCCTACGCCGACTTCCGTACACTCACCAAGGGTCTGCCCGATCCGCCGCAGGAGATCCAGCTGGAGGCCGGGCCGCAGGACGGCACCATTTTGGTGACATGGCAGCCGGTTAACCGGCCCACCTCGACGGGGCCGGTAACCGGCTATGCTGTGTACGCCGATGGCAAGAAGGTCACCGATATCAACTCGCCCACCGGTGACCATGCCCTCATCGACATCGGCAAGCTGGGTGTCTTCAATCCGCGCGCCGTCACCATCCGCACCAAGTCCCGCGACTCCCAGTCGGCCGACAGTGCGCCCATCTTGATACCAAGTGAGTGTCTGCATTTGAAAATATATATTTATTTATTTTAATTATCACTCGATATTCTCCGCAGATACTGTGCGCAACAGTATCGCCCGCCGGGGACCAAACCAGATGGGCATGGGGCCGCAGCTGCCGCAGGGTCCGCACGGGATGCAGGGCCAGGTGCAGCAGCAGATGGGCGGCATGCCCGGCCAGCCGGGTATGCCGGGAATGGCGGGCATGCAGGGCCAGCAGCAGGGTCAGCACATGATGGGGCAGCAGGACCAGCACGGGCAGTACGATCCCAACCAGATGCAGCAGCAGGGCATGCAGCCGCAACCCGGTCAGCCGGGTCACCAGGTGAGTGGCCGGCGAAGGTGCGACTCCCTGAGGGATGCCGCCGCCCGCGTGAACACTGTAAATAATGTTCTGTGACTCGTTTCGTTTTATTATTTCGATGCAATTGGTTTGAGAACTCCTCCAAATTCCAAATTCCGTTTCTTTTATATATATTCAAAGTCTTGAAGCCGACATTCACTCCCCATCGAAGAATGTACATAAGTTATGTTTCGTGTAGACAAACCCAACATATCCGCCCGATCACACTCTGTCCACTCACCCGAACGGAAAATCGTTAAGAAATTCTATATCCAACTCTGCTTGTAAACCCGCGCACCCTCAGACACCACGATTGAATCAGATTACCCGAGATCACGATCCCTCATTTATGTAACTATCCCATTGCATCGTTTCCTTTTCTATATCTCTCCTTAAGAGTTTCCTAATTTTAACATTTACCTCTCCTTACTACTTGAGAAAATATAAAGAATAAGCTGACGATGATTTCGTTGAAATATTCAAATGTATGAGCGCTACGCATCTTATTCTTTATATTGTCTTTGCTACAACCCACGTTCTTTCTCTCTCTCTCTTTTGGACTGCTCTTATTTTCGAATACTTTCCCTCTTCTTTCGGTCGATTTGTTTTGCAAATGAACCTACAAAATATATATTATATACATACACTGAGAGAAATTGTTGAGACAATCGCACAAAATTCACACAAAAATCAAATCAAATCCACATGTCAAAGAACTGCGAACTTCTCCGGTCTTTGTGATAAGAACCAAGCAATTGAATTGAGTCCTTTTCCCACCCAAAAAAAAAAAAAAAAGAACTTGTATGTATGTAAAGTTACTCCTGATTTTGATTTTGATTTCCAATACTTTCTATCTCCTTTGGTTTTGTCAACGAGATTATATATGCCAGATATATGCGATGCAACTTATGCTAGAACCTTATCATTTTCCTCGGTTCTTGGGTTTTTAGTTGGTTTGAGTATAGTTCACACATTAGCATGTCTTGAACTGCAGCAGCAACTCCCCAAAATAATAATAATAATAATAATGATAAATCAATCCAATATATACCTAAGATTTTGAACTTTGTTGAGTTGTTCAGATTTTCAAATAGAGTTTTCTTAAATTAAGTATGGAGCCGCCGCTCCGATTATCTTAAGGAATACGCAATGCAACGAACAATTCTAAACGAAAACAAGTACATATTCATTTTCATTATATGAAACCAAAAACCGAATACCGAAAACGAAACCAAATCCGAACGCTAAACAGCCCGACGGAGGCTCCGGCTTGTTAGGTGGCCTGCTCGGTGGCCTCTTCTCGAAACCCACACAGAATCAAGTGAACCAGAATGTAAGTTTACCCACAACATCTCTCTCGCATATTGCCACACACTCACACTCACACGACTAACACACCACACCACACACTAGTCGAATAAGTATCTGTAACATCCGTAACACTTTGCGTACAAGTATCTAGATAGATCGTAAGTTAGTAAAACCTTAGGTAGCTTGGCTAACTCGATGCCTCGATAAAAATTGATCTTGTATATTCAAAAAGCTAAACAATTTAGGTATTTGAAAGCCTTTAGTATTCGTTTGCCTTGAGTTCTTTAGATCCTAAGTTTTGTTTTGTTAGCAAGTTGTATTTTCTCTCGGGAAGATAGGTGCTATCTGGAAGGGGGGCTTAGTGAATGCATGATTACTCGAAAACGTAAGACATAGGCTGGGTTCAAAGTACTTATCCTAGAGCTCTTCAAACCTGTGACTCTCTCTGTAACTTTGCCTCCTTGATCTCCAATTGATTTGTGTAAAATATTCAAAAGAATTCGCATAGAAACATGTGTAAACACCCACATAAACCACTAGAAGATACCGCTACAGAGATACCCAGATACCCAGATACCCAGATACAATATCCTCCCAAAAGATACTCCGAACTCGAATCCGTGCTTTCTTACTTCCCAAACAACCTAACAATTCCTCGTACATACTCGCTCGTCTAGCTTCTCGTACTTACTCGACTATCAACTATAGATATTTTGGCTTTTCAGTTACTGTGCGTATTTAGATCGTAATGCTCCATTAACACACGAACACACACACCACATACACACACTACATACACACCACGTACACTCTGCTTTCCTACTAAAGTGAAGCGCCAATGTAAACCAGCTAAACGCAGACGCCTCTTGCCACTTTTGCTAACCTGTAACGAGAACCTCTCTAAAGACAATGTGAATGAAAAACAGAGTACCAATTAAGAACTGCAACACCCAAAAAATAAAAAATAAAATAAAAACAAAACAAAAGAGTTCGAAAAACTAACGCTAACAAAATTTCAAATTTTAAATTCAAACTCGTTCAAATTTGATTCAAAAATCCGTCGATCGGCGCCGTCCAGGGCTACCAGCCGGGAGCTCCAGGAGGCCAGCGGGGCATGGTCCCGATTCCTGGCAGGCCACAGGGACCACAGAACCAACAGCAGCAGCAGCAGCAGCAGCAGTACGGACCGCAGGGTCCCATGGGAGGAGCACGTTTCCGGGGACCAGTTCCCGGCCAGATGAACATGCAGGGCCAGCAGATGCCGGGTCAAATGCCGGGTCAGATGCCAGGACAGATGCCGGGCCAGATGCCGGGTCAACAGATGATGGGACCACGAGGACCGCTCAACCAGCAGCAGCAGCAACAGCAAATGGGCCAGCAGGGACAGATGATGCCCGGCCAGCAGCCGGGACAACAGCCGGGACAGCAAATGCCCGGCCAGCAGCAGCAGCAGCAGCAAATGCCCGGGGCCCAGAAGAAGCCACGCTACTTTGTGGCCATGTTCGACTACGACCCATCCACGATGAGTCCCAATCCCGACGGCTGCGACGAAGAGCTGCCCTTCCAAGAGGGCGACACGATCAAGGTAAGCTCGCTGATCCGGTCCCACCCTAATCACACCCAGTCCACACAGAACCACCAAGACACTTTCCAGCCTCAGCAGAACCGAGGGCAGAGACATCGTTGGGATCAGCGTTCACCTGGGACCCGACCCAAACCGAAGGCGGCAACTATTGGAGGCAATTGGATGCGATCGAATCCGATGTCCAGAATTGGCTGCGCTTGCTTGTTTGCGCTAATTGAATGATGAATCGGTGCATGTTTTTCCTTCGCCCCTCACAACTGACTCACTGAACAACATCCTCAGACTCAGACTCAGACTCAGCTCAGAGATTCCCTCCAGTTGTCCATATCGATCCATCCATCCATCCATCCATACCGTACTCTATCTATACCCACTATGTAGCCGTTGTTCTCTCTTCTAATAGTTCCCTAAATACTCTCGTTAAGTTAGCGTTATGCACTCGATACACACAAGACACTTAACAGATACAAGATACAAGATACTATGTACTCGATATCACCTCTGACCGACCATTGCCGGACACATCACTAATATATGCCACATCCGGGGACTTCCCCTCTTGCTCGCAACAGGTATACGGCGACAAGGATGCGGATGGCTTCTACTGGGGCGAACTGCGCGGTCGACGGGGCTACGTGCCGCACAACATGGTCTCCGAGGTGGAGGACACGACCGCTAACATGACGGCCGGCGGCCAGATGACCGGTCCCATGGGTCAGAACATGAATCAGGGCATGAACCAGGGCATGAACCAGGGCATGAATCAGGGCATGAATCAGGGCATGAACCAGGGAATGAACCAGGGCATGAACCAGGGCATGGGCCAGGGCACGGGCGTCGTTGGAGTCGGGGGCGTGGCCGGTGGAATGGGAGTCGGCGGCACCGCCCAGGTGATGCCCGGACAGGGTGTACCGCAGCAGAGCATGCGCAACGTGAGCCGCGACCGCTGGGGCGACATTTACGCCAACATGCCGGTGAAGCGGATGATCGCCCTTTACGACTACGATCCCCAGGAGCTAAGTCCCAATGTGGATGCCGAGGTAATTAGTTAATTAAATTACTTAGAGACCTTTTAAGTTTGTCCTTCCCTTTATATTTAAACCCCCTAGCGTCGGGAAAGTCAGGCGGGCGGTCTTATGGGTGGCTTTTTTGGCAACTTACTGCCGGGCTTCAGCCAGAGTGTCCTGGCGCCCGAGTCCAGAGAAGTGAGTCCTCTTGCCGTGGTGGGATAGAAAAATCAGGCTATTGCTAAGAGCTAGTGATGCTTTTTAGTATAAATACACTGCATATGAGTATTAATTGATATAAAATAAGGGTATTTTAGCAAGAAAGCAAATATTTTGTAAACAAACTCACCACTGCCAACCTATTTTCTAAATAAATCTAATCTAAATCTAATGCTAAGGGATTAGGAAATGGTTTTGAATACTCATAAAACATTGAATTAAAGCGGTTTTAAAGTAAATTCATTGCTTAAAGAAGTAAAGTATAGCTCTTCTCATAACATTTAAAAACTGTAACCGTTTAACTTGGTGCAGAACTAGCCTAGTTCCTTGTAGATTTAAGTCTAATTATGCTATTTTAGATTTAACAGATATTAACCAATATTTTACTGACTTACAGCAGGTGGAATTGTGTTTCAAGACGGGCGAAATCATACTCGTTTACGGTGATATGGATGAAGACGGTTTCTACATGGGCGAGCTGGACGGCGTGCGCGGCCTGGTGCCGTCGAACTTCCTGGCGGATGCGCCCGACCAGTACAGCAACCAGATGGGGCCGGGCGGAGTGGCCGGCAGGGGCGGACTTAGCCAGCGAGGACGCGGCCAGGGGCCGGGAGCGAGGGGTCCACCGCCGCCGCCGCGGGACAACATGATGCCAGGGATGGGCGGACGCGGCCAGCCGGGGAAAAGTAAGTAGGCTTGGTGAAGATCGAGGCTCAAGATCCTCTTAGATTTTCGCCTTTTCGGTTACGTTTTCTTTCGTGATTTCCGTTTGAGTTGGAGGCGAATTACGACTTTCGAATTGCGCAGTAATCCGATGATACTGAACGAAAAAAAAAATAAGAAACCTATTCGAAGAACCATTACGTTTCATCACGTTTACATTTTCGGTTACTTTTCGGTTGATTCGTTTTGCAAAAAAAAAAAATAACCACCAAAAAAAAGAAAATCTGAAAGCCAATACAACAAAATAATACCAAAAACATATGTATACTCTAATCTCGAAAGCACTTTATAAGATGAATAACTATAACTACGCAGGTTCTTCCAGACTACATAAACCAGTCCACCAGTCCAGTCCAAAAGCGGGATAATATATACAAAAAAAATATATATATACCTATACTCTATAGCAATCCATTTCTGTTCTGATACCCGATGTTTTTCGTTCGTTTCGTTCAGTTAATTCCAAAACGATATATATTACAGATCAGCGAACACAGAGATATATCTTCACTCTTTCTCTCCTTCTGTCTCAACTACTAAACTCTCTCTATCGCAAAAATTTCAAAGTGAAACAAAAACAACGTTGAATATATACTTACAAATTCTGATTTTGAACGCCGCTAATTTGATTTCCATTACGATTCCGAGCGAACTTTTGTACAACTCCTTTCTCCCATTTTCTTAATATATATTTATATGCGATTTGGTTTCTGTACAAATTCAATAATTTTCCAGCACCAATCAGTTCGATATTTCTAACTTTATATATACATATATAACAATATATATATTTCCTTCTTGCTTATTTCTTTTGTACGGTCTGTTCTTCTTTTTTTTTTTTTGGTTTGGATTCCAATGATATAATATAATTCTAATCGAATAAAAATATACCATAGATAGTTGTTGTTCTTGTTGTTGTACACACACAATCTAACGTATTAACGTAAGCATTGATCGAACCATTAACGCATCAACATCAATTCAATCATTAAATCCGAAATATGGAGCTAAAATGAAGCTAAGGGGGAACTTTCGAGTAAAAAACCATCAAGAAGGGGTCATGAAATCATGCTCATATTACTTTGTATATAAACCTTCACTTAGCTTTCTTAAACTTGTCTGTTCTTTGTTTTGATTTTCCCATTTCCTGTTTTTTACAATATATCCTTGTATCTTATCCTATTCCGTTTCTTTTGGTACTCTGTCTCTCTTCTTGTCTTGCGTGCCTTTTTCTAGCCGTGTTAAACTCTAGATGGTCTCTCTCTTGCATGCTTACCAACTACCGAACTACAGTACATCTGATATGTGTTTCGTTTTCCGTTCTTTAAGTTCTGTTAACTTGTCTTTATTTGGTTTTTAGCAAAGCAATTGCTTGCGTTAAAGATACGAGTTACTTGCACCTGATTGCCGAATGAATTGATTGCCTAGTTGATCACCACCGAGCCATAGTTTAACCAAAGTCGTCCTCTGAATGTGCCTTGAACCGAGAAAGATGTAGTTTCTGAGTGCCCCAGTGGAGCAGCTGCAGCCGGAGATTGCCGGAGACAGACGACGAGACTGATCCGATCGGGTTAGAGGGAATATACCTAGGGAACTACGTACTGGTACTGGTACTTCTAAGCTGTTTAACCCCTGTGCTACGCTACCCAACATAAACCCCTGATAACGTTGAAACGAGTACGAGTATCTGCTTTTCGAAACAATATTATTCTTTTAGCGTTGTTTCCTCTCGTTGATTTTTGGATTTTGTGTTCGTTTTTCCTTTCAACTTCTTCTTTCCTTCTGGTTTTATCTGAATGTTGGTCTTGTTTGTTTGCCAATTAGCTTCTTCGATATATATATATATATTTGATATTTGTTCATTTTTGTTCAATGATATAACAACAAAAACAACAACAGCATCAGATAAGGGCTCCCAAGCACCGAAAACCCAAATATAACAAAAACAAATACGAGCAGTATTCTCTCTCTGTATTTAGTGTAAATTCTAATTACTGATTATTGTAAAATACTTGACTTAACTTTTACAACTACTTATTTCCATATAACAACCAACTATCTAACTAACTAACTTATATATAATGCCATACTAAGCGATCTTAAGTGCCATATATATACATATAACTTGTATCTGCCTAAAGAACAATAATATATCGTTAACTGCATTCGAAATGCTTATGCAAGTGCTACCAAAGAACTGAACTCTGAACACAGTCCAGAGACTCCAAGAGGCATACATACAAATAGGGCTGAAAGGTAATATTTAATACAATCCTAAGCTTACGTCTGGACCAATAATAACCACAATCGAATCAAATGCAATCATTTTTAACTCAACTTTATCTATCTCTCTTTCACTTTGAACCTTTATAAACAAAATTTGATCTGACTTACATATCTTGGCGCCTGTTCCTCTCGTTTTGAATACGTCTTTGCGCAAACCAAATTCGAATACAACATTTTCGAAAGCTCTCAACATTATACTTATATTTGGAAGTGACTTGAGACCCTTGGGTCTCTCTCCATTATCTTGATTTGAGTTTCCCCTTTGATTTTGAGTTGTCCATTGATTTGTTCGTGAACAGCGGTGAGAACAGCGATTTGTTTCATTTCAATTCATTTGATTTGATTTAATTTAATTTAACCCACCCGCGCGGAGATTAACAAGTTGAATAAATATCCAATCTCTCTAACCGACATCATCAGATTCACAGATCTCGATTCAGATTCAGATTCAGATTCAGCAGTCCTAACTCAAACCACTCTATATAACTGCAAATTGTACGCGACTAAATTGAGTAATAATCGATTGGTTTTCATTTAGTTACCGATGCCTCAGTTCGACTTAAGTTTCGGTTACGATTACAATTACAATTACGATTACGATTACAATCTCTTACGTTTTGACTACTACAACTTCTTTCAAATAATTTTTTGTAATGGTCTGCTGTGGTAAATGTGAAGTCTTTATGTTATATTCGTTGCTATAGATGCTCGCCCTGCTTCCCCTACACTGTTAGACAACACGGGCCATCCTGCCCCCGATCACCAAACGCAGGTAAATACTCGTTCTCTTTTGTTTCCTTTTGTTTTCGATATATCGAACGTATCGTATCGTGTTAAATCAAAGAAAAATCAAAGATATACAATATTTTCGTTTGTTTGTGAAAATAAATGCTAAAGCTAACTTTAACTTAAAGAAAAGAGTTAAGAATACGCCAAATGTAACCACAACTGTTCACCTCAATACCTACAAGCCTCAAACTTGAACCCAACAAAACTGCAACCTACTACCACTACTACTACTACTACTACTACAACTACAGTATTATTATTGCCACAACAGTACAACTACTACAACAGCTGTCCCTGTACCTAGCCTCTACTACCTCTACCTGTACCTTCACTTGCTATCTCTGTCAGTCATCACTTTTTCAGTTCCGACTCTCTCTCAGCGAAAAAAGAAAACAAACGGAAGAACGTATTATCCCGACACTCAGACAGACAGAATAGGCACACGCCAGCCCACTCTCTCCCACTTCATTACATACTGCTATCGCTTTCTCCGCACCCACACACACACTCACACGCTAGACAAGCTGTGTAGTGCGGACTCTGTCACACTCTCGCCACTAACCTCGGGGAAATTTTCTAAATGTCCAGTTAAGCTAACGGCAGGTTAAAAGAATGTTAAATCATAACAGGTGCTGTAAAATGCACTTGGTGTGCTGTAAAGCTTAAATTCCCTCAACTTAACTCTATATTCCTATTGAGAAAACCAATTATCAGATACCTTCAGTTTAACTTTCCGTTAAATGTTAACTGGACATTGAAAAATCGACCCGATCGTCCATTGTTTCGTCCCACTTTCTCTCTGTAACTAACAACTGCGCATACCACCTACATATATACATAACTCACCTTGTCTATATGTATCCAGTTCCGAACCCGATTCAAACGCTTACAGTACAGTACCTGAACATTCCAGTCAACTGATCTATATATACCCATATATATATTTATATATATATATATATATATATATATTATAGTAACTATGTATAGCTAGCAACATGTTTATCTTGTAGTTAACATCCAAAGACAACAGCGACATTATAAATACAAACATTGAAACCAAAACCAAACAATAACAATAGTCGGAGGCTCGTCCGTGTAAAGTTATATCCCCCGATATCTGAGCATTCATAGCCTGCCAAAGCCGCACTTCATGTTGGTGTAATATAACCGTAGACGAACTCAGAACAAAGATCATGTATGTGTATAGTCTGTATATAACGATCTAACCAGGAACTTAAGTATCAGCAACAATTTCCACAGCAACAATCATTCACATCGATTTCTTATGATTTCGTTATCCACTTCGCTTACATTTATTTCGAATATGTATAATTTTCTCCATTATGTCACTGTCTTAAGTTGTTTGTTATTATAAAGTTAAGTTTATTTTCCAATACTTACTCAGCTTACAGACTTCCTTAACTTCCAGCAGTAAACAAAAACCGAAATAAGTGAGATATTCAGCTGTTTGCTCGCTCTAAGCTAATACTACTTAACCTACTTGTTTGCCATCAAATTATCTTGGGAAAAAGTCGAACATAACTTCAGTCTGCTTTTAAACATTGATCTGCTAAGTTGGTTCCTTTAGTTTTCAGGTTACTCTATAGATTTCAGATCCCAAATGCTAGATATTATTGTTTTTTAAGTCTTAAACTAGACCCGGATAATGAGACAAACAAGCAGACCCGAAATGTGTACAAATTTATTCACGCAGTTTCCGAGAATCGTTATCTTTGGGAACTGCTAAATACCAGATACCATATATATATGCCAGATACAAAATACACACTCAAGTAAACGTATTGCTGATAAGATGTGATACATACCTATCTATAAATATATATATATATCTATATCTATATATGAATACATTTTTGTTTTCTTACTGGTATACGCTACTAATTATATTAATTAATTGCTACTACTACTATATGGAATATTGGATGTAATGTGTACAAATTTCTATGTGATTCACTGTATGTGTAATACCTTGAGTTCTTGCGTTTTTCGTTTCGTCAATTGCAGCTCTTATTTTCCCTGAGTTCTTCTCCCCGCCTCAGTTGAACCTGTACTTGAACTATCGACATTTCATATGATTTCCTCTGGCTCACTTTACTTCTATGATTATGATTTCCCAAATAGATTTGCATTTAGCTCTTGCTTTCCAAAACGATCAAAACACCGAAGTAAAAGCTAGACAACAGATTAACTCAACAACCAGCCACTGACAACAACAACATAATTTAGTTTGTTTCGTCCATCAACTCGACCTCATTCAAGGATGACAAGTAGTCCCGCCCCCTTTACTTATGATTTCCAATGATTGCCACCACACACGTTCACGAAACACCACCTCGAAGGTGGCCCCTACCACTTCCATCTCATCAAGGTAGTGTAAATAAATAGAGCTTTAGAGATCCATTCAAGTCCGGTCCGAGCGCACAACCCGAAGGACATTGGGAGTGCTCGCGTGGTAGGAAGCAGCTGGAGCATCGCCTCTCCATGCGCCGCGCAGCACTCCTCTCCAGTCCGGAATCCGTTGTCAGAATGCGTATTCTAAGAGTTTTTGAACCTTTTGCTTTGCTTTTTGCCATGCAAACCTTTAATTTTCTTTCTTGGCCTTAGGCCCCCGTTTGCTTTTCAGTTGTCAACTATTGAGAAACGTTGCTAGTTCTACATAATTTTCATTTTCACACGGCAAAATGTGTATAGAAGTTAACAATCACGTAATGCTACTGTTACTCGTTTCGATTGAGCCTCGGCTCCTCTGGAGGCGCTTGATTTCCCGCCAGGCTGAGCACAGAGAGGACCCATGGGGTCCGGTTCGGTTCGGTTCGGTTTTTGACTAGCGCCATTCCGTAGTTAACGAACGTAGTTGCCATTACTAACAACAAACAACACAACCAAATCCATCTCAAGTAACCCAGCGACTACTGCTCGTGGACGAGTCCGAAACTAACACCTAGTTTTTGCCATGAGAACGCTAAACCAACCAACCAACCAACCAACTAACTAACTAACTAACCCGGCCCCTCGCAGAGAGGTCACGTTGAAAGAATCCATGAAAATATTAAGAATTCCCATAAATATACGTACAATATATATATATATATATATACTTAACGATTAGTTTGCCATTCGTTTATGCGAGCGCTGCCTGATTGGAGCCCCGACTAACTCGTTCTCTTTGGTCCTTCGCCAATCGCCACCTTGCAGGGGATGATCGGTCGCGTTGGTAATCTCGGCCAGCAACAACAACAGCAGCAGCAGCAGCAACTCCAACAGCAGCAGCAGTACGGTCAGCAGCAGCAGCAAATGGGACAACCTGGAATGATGGGTCAGCCGATGGGCCAACAGATGGGTCAGCAAATGGGCCAGCCGATGGGCCAGCAGATGGGCCAGCAAATGGGCCAACAAATGGGCCAGCAGATGGGCCAGCAAATGGGCATGGGTCAGATGGGCATGGGCCAGCAGCAACAGCAGCCGCCGGTGACGACGCAGGCACCAACGGGCGGCCTCTTCTCCGGCGCGACTAGCCTGCTCTCTGGTGCTACCTCGGCTGCCACCGGTGGTCTATTTGGGTCGAAGCAACCGCCCAAAACGGATCCAATGCAACCACCCGGTGGTGTGCAGCCAGTGCAGCAACAAGCCAACGCCTTTGGTGCCCAGCAGCCCGGAATGCAACAGCCGGGCATGCAACAGCCCGGAATGCAGCAGCCCGGAATGCAACAGCCCGGAATGCAACAGCCCGGAATGCAGCAGCAGCAGCAGCAGCAGCAACAACAAGTGCCACCGCAAGCCCAGGCTCCGCCGCAGGGACCGGGCGCCGGTTTGCTGGGCGGACTCAAGGGTATCGCGGCAGCGGCGCCCGGCGGCGACGTCCTGTCGAAAGGCAAAGATCTCTTCGGGAAATTCGGGTTCGGCTTTGGCAAATAACCCCGGTCATTCTATAGGGTCCTGTTATATTATTCGTAGATTAGACCTATTATTACTATTACGATTATGATTATGATTATCGCTATTGATTACGATTACTAAGCTAAAGTGAGGCCCGTGCCTCGTGCCTGGTGCCTGGTGCTCTGTTGCTGCCCATGATATATGATATATGATATATGATAAATGATATATATGTAACACGTGAAACCGCAACTAATAGTACTAATGGTAATATTTTTTATTAATTAAATTGATAGAAATATTATGTGAGTCGGAGGGAGGGGGACAGTAGCAGCAGCAACAGCAGCAGCAGCAGCAGCAGCAGCATCGCCAGGGACAGCAGCAGCAGCAGGAGAGACGTGAGCACACAAGCCACCACAGCCCCCAAGATAAATTGTTGTAAAATTATTTAACAAATTGCCAGTTTAGGTGACTGCTCTGAACCCTCTCACCCCAATATAATACAGATACAGGCCACACTGTCCCAGGACACTCTCACACATACATAGATACTGGACACACACACAGACTCACACCATATATTATAAAAGAGAAAAAAAAAAACAAAAAGCTAGGCATGGCGGAGTGAGCGGAGAAATATATTATATACATACATTATATTTACAATTATTTGTTAACGCACATTGTTAAATTTGCTACTGTTGCTGACCAGTTTATAAATAAAAACGAAAACAAAACAAAACAAGGAGAGGCGGAGGAGAGATTAGGAGGCAGACGCGTTGCGAGAGATGAGGAGATGAAGCAAACACATAAGGTAAACTAAACCAAAACATTAACATAAAGATACATATATTATATGTATATATTTAAAATATATTGAAAACTAAATTGAGATACACTAAATTACATTTATAAATCAAAACAAAACAAAACAAAACAAAAAAACACACCCGAATGTTGAGCAATGTCGTCAGACGAGGTGACGCCCCCAAAGGGCGCCGCTAACAAATATACATACATTAAAAACGTAATAAATAAATCGATATGATACATATTTACATATATTCGCATATACTAAATACGACTTCGCATTCAAATCGGGCGCGACCTTGACTTCCAGTCCAGCTAAGAAGAGAGCACGAGCACGAGCACCTCCCCCCAAAGTACCAATAACCAGTTACCACTTCCTAACTATCCGTTAACCTATAACCAGTGATAGCCAAACCCCGCCCCCAAACCAATCCTTGTGATCCTTGGACTGCTCGACTTCTACACCCATTCTATTCGACTTCTATTCCCCGCATCTTTCAGTGTTCGATGTCCATAGAAGCTATATGCGATAAAGATATCAGTGTAACTTAAACCAAACCAAAGACCAAGAGCGAACTACTCCTACACACATACATATGTATATGGGATACCCAAAGGCAGAGGCAAATACAAACAAAATATAATGTACTAAGCACAAGAGATCGAACCTAGCGTTAGACACTAACACACACAGGAGACATGTTCACTACAAATTCGACTTTCCCCTTCGTAACTACCTAAGCCGCCCTTGCTACTACTTCCTAGAGCTAACTCATCGTCCCCCTTTGCTACCTATTCGAATACCCAACTCGATCGTTATTTTATATAGCTAATACTTGCATATATGCCACGGCGACTTCTGATTGCTTTTGTATCCGGGAGTTGCGAAACGCAAAGCTAGTCAAATGTTTCCTAATGTTTAAAAAATTGCTTTAAAAATCAGCTCTCTCTCTCTCTCATATTCAGAAGATACACAGAACACACACAAATACATCGCGTACCTCTTGCTTTACGAAAATACAAAAAACATTCAAGAAATGGAAGAAAGTATAAAAGATAACAAAAGTATATTAATGAGAAAGCGTTTACCAAACAAATATATTAAACAAGGCATATTTAAAGAGCGCATAGAGTTGCATATGTACATGTGCTTTGAGGGCAAATAATTGTGAGCAAATGATTACTTTAAACTGAGAAACACACACAAACTCGACACACAACCATGAACACGATACTAAACAGATACACGGAGAGGCACTGAGGGAAATGTCTGCTTAAATATCCTTTCGGATCCCTGACACTCTCCTTCGGTGCCTGCAGTCACACTGTAAATTGTAAACTGGCAAATAGTAGTTGGCAGGCAGTTAGATATCGAGACTATAGTTGAGTTGATAGCTAAGAGTGTCGAAGAATGAATTACCTTATCCAATCAGAAACAAGCGTTAACTTTTCCCACGTAAATGATTTAACAATCAAGTCACACTGTATGTATTATTTAGCCACATCGGAGAGACGATTACAATCTACAAGCCCAACTTCGGCGTCCACCGAAGCAGCAGCAGTGTTCCGGAAGTACACAGATCCCCAAACAGAAACAGAAACAGATACAGATACAGACACACAGATCAAGATACAGCTGCAGTCAGTCAGTCAGATACACCCTATAGTTACATATACACCAGAGTATACAAACTGTTTATTTCCACGAACAATACAAAAATAATGAAGACACAAACAAACAAGCGATGATAAGAACGTACTATGCAATATGAAAATGGATAATGAAAACACAAAAATGGAAACCAACTAAATTGTTATACTGTATTATTATACTTTTTCTATAAATTATAATTTCCTTATTGAACGACAAAAAGCGAAAAAAAAAATAATAATTAAACAATTTCAAAGAAAAAACAAAGCTGCGTTCCATTCATTTAAGGCTTTAATGAGCGCGTCACATTACTCATACGCCACGTACGCCGCCGCTATGCCACGAGGCCTGCTTTATGGCTCCACCTGCTCGTATTATCTCCGGTTATCTCTACTCTATTTGTTCGTGGAAAGCTATAATATATATTTAGTGGATGCATTTAAGTATTTACAAAGTAAAGTAGCTAAGCTAAACAACTAAATCTAAGCGGCTAAATTACGCAAGTTCCGCCACCATCACCGTTGAGCTCCACACGCGAACGTCAGCCGGAGATAACTCTCGTGACGTCCGGCGGCGGCGGCGGCAATGGAGGATTGGTGTAGGAACTAAACCTTGGCTTCCAGCTGGGGCGGCGTCACCTCCTTCTCTGGCTGCAGGTGAGACGACAGGTCGCCGTCCTCGTGCCAGAAGCGCACATTGGTGATCACCGGCAGCATCTGCTGCACCTTCAGGCTCATGTTCTGCAGGATGAGCAGCACATCGTTGGCGGCCATCTCCTTGGCCACGGCAATCAGCATTTCACTGAACGTCGCATCGAACTGCATGAAGCGAGCGCAGTCCAGGATCACGGGGAAGTCGTGGCGATAGAGACGGCAGGCAGCCCGCAGCTCCGCCCGGAGTGTGTCCACGCCGGTGTAGTAGATATCCGACTGGGGCACCACATGCACATAGTAGGTGGACTCGTGCTGGGTTCGTTTTACGGGGAATTTAGTAAGTTTACTAGTTAAGAGGTTCCTATAACGTACCTTCTTCAGGGACACCTCTATTTTGGGATTGCCCAGGCGCAGCAGAATGAAGACCATGCTGAGGACAATGCCAAAGAGCAGGCCCAACTCCACGCCGGCCACCAGGCAAATGATAAAGCTGCCCACCCAGCTGAAGAAGTCCTTTTTGTTGGTCTGCCACAGCTCCTTGACCGGAGCCAGATCAATCTGTTTGAACACAAGCATTTCGGTTCACTGAACAGGATCAAATACATATGTATAATTATATATAAAAGTACTCACCATGAAGATGACCGCTGCAATGAGCACGGCGGAGAGCGAAGCCTTGGGTATGTACTGGAAGTAGGGGGTCAGGATGCTCAGCGCGGAGAGCACTATCAATCCGGTGTATATGCCAGCCATGGGCGTCCTCACTCCAGAGGCCTGACTCACCGCCGAGCGGGTGAAAGCTCCGCAGGTGGGCATGGCACTGAAGAAGGAGCCGGCTATGTTGCACAGGCCCAGGGTCAGCATCTCCTGCGAGGCATCCAGGTTGCCATCCTTGACTAAAAATCAAAGAAATTAGCTCTTAGTTCTAGCTTTGTCTCTTAAATATCACGTATACGCACCGAATGCTTTGGCAATAGCCACGTTGGCGAGAACCGCCACAATGGGCACCACCACGATGCCGCTGCCCAGCTCGTGCAGGATATCCGTGAAGACGTAGGTACGGTTCTGGTACTCAAAGGCGAAGGGCGGCAGCTTGAACATGGGCATGGCCGAGGACACCTTCGAGGAGAGGGCAAAGGGCACCGCCTCCATGGAGCTCTTCTTTACCCAGATGAACACCAGCAGGCCGGTGAAGAACACAACCAGGGCGTTGCGGGAGATGCTGATGTACCACAGGATCTTCTTCAGGCGACGCGTCACAGCCGTGTCCTGTTTGAATTTCACCTGCGATAGAAGCTGAAGAAAAAACAATTAAATATTATTTTGATTAAAAACTAACCTTAGACCTTTGCCATCCAACTTACCCTCAACGAAAGCAGCACAACCATGCAGGATACTCCCATGACGGCGTCCGTGGGTCGGATATTGGTAAAAAAGTCAACGATGGAGGGGAATCCCTTCAGGCGAACGCCCAGCAGATTCTTGATCTGAGCAAAAACCACAATTAGCGCTGTGCCCGAGGTAAAGGCCTTGGTCACCGGAGCCGGAATGAAGCTGACAATGAAGCCCAGCTGAAATACGCCCATGGCCAGTTCCACCAAGCCGGCGAGGAAGGCCAGAACGATGACCACCTGCACCGGCTTGTCCGCGCAGAATTGCAGCGTGAGGATGGCCATCAGGCTGGTGGGTCCAATAGAGACCTGCGGTATCGTGCCAAAGAACACATAGATGATCGATCCAATAAAGGCGGAGTACAGGCCGTACTCCGAGGAGAGACCGGCCAGCGCGGCGTAGGCAATGCTCTGCGGAATAATGGTCAGTCCAAGCGTAATTCCGGCTATCAGATCCGCAAAGGCCTGCTCCCGATCGTAGCTGGTGATCCAGCTGAGGAAGTAGATGCGCCGCACCAGCCAGTGAGCCTCCTCCGGCTTGGTGTACTTGCCAGCCACATCCGCATCCAAGTCGACGGTCTGCGCCTGGCTATAGTAGTCGTCGCCATTCTGGGCCGTATACTTCTCCTTCTCCTCGCAATTGGCTGAAAGGGAGAGATCGAAAGAGTGCTTAAGCTTAAACCGGGGGAGAGTAGAGAGAGTTGAGCTGCTGATCCTACGGTCGTAGATGGTGGCCACCGTGGACAACTGCGCTTGCCCGGCGGCTGCTCTGGAGCTCCGCCTGCCCTTGGGCCACAGCCCGAACGTGTGCTTTCGCGGCCAACGCATTGTGTACTGATTTTCAGTCTCTGTTTCAGTTTCGCCAATGGCCACAGGTACAACCGCTCTGCCAGCCGAATTTGTTTGATTTTGTCAGGGGAATTTTTAGCATTTAATACAAAAAAAAAGCAAAAAATAATAAAAATAAGCAGCGGCAGTCCGGCTTGTCCGCTTCCGAGCCGAGCAGAGAGAGCGAAAAAAGCGCAAAACTTTAATTGTGTGAATTCGTAATTAAGCACATATGTTTGCCTCTCGCTGTGGCTCGGTAATTTACGTATATAAATAACTGAGATTCTCGAAAGCTATTGGAAACGGTAGGGCTCTAATGGAGAGCCAGTACATGCTATATAACAATTAATTGTAAGTTCCTATGTGATTGTTCAGTACTTGAAAAACCAGTTATATCTTCCTCAATCGCTCTTTATGTAAATCACATTTTAATTCAATCTGTTACCCACTTTTTTTTAATAGGTAAACAAATCGAAAGCAAAACAAAATAAATAAAGGTGATTAATTTATTCAAATTCTATTAGCACTCCAAACTGGGTACAAGTGCGTACCGACTCCAGACGGAGGCTGTTAGTCATCTGTCTCCCTGTCCATATGGGTTAATAATAGTATAATGTTGTTTTATTTAGGTGCTACCTTTCGCACGAATTACGCTAAAAGTAACTCACAAAACAAATCTGTGAAAATCTAATATGTACCAAGTTGATTTCTGAGTAATATATCTCAAATAACAATCCATTAGCATTCCAAAACCAGCTTAGGAAATGGAAAATTGCTAACTGAATGATTTATCAACTCCCTCATTATAATCTCATTCAAATTAAACACCAATAAATTCAGGTAATTATTTCATTGTTTTGCCAGCAAAATGTTAATATTTGTGGTTGACGGCTTAAGCAAGTTAAATATTTTTATGCCCGAGTATTATCGGTCATGATGAGCGAAAACCGAAACCGAAAATGAATGCTAATTGGCAACATCAGGCCCAGATTTTTACCAACAGCTGTGGCTTTCTTGCTAATCAAAGGGGAGATCGGCAGCTGGCATATATGGCGGTTGTAAAATCGTAGAAAAAGTGTAAATGGAATGATTATAAGGTTACCACGAGATCATTGAATGAATCACGGAATTTTCATAAATTTGCAATAGTGTCAAATAATATTTCTACAATTGCTTTATAATGTTGAGATTTTAAAAGTCATAAAGCGGGGTTGTTATGAATTTCAGCTTTTTTTCCACGCTTTTAAATAAATAATATGCATCTGTGAAGAACTTTACAATAAAAGTTGGCATTAAAATTGGAAAATTTTATAACAACTTGCAGTAATTAAATAATCAAAGTCCTGTTTTATTAAATCCTTTTGTTATTGGAGTATTTATTCCAAATTGAAAAATATAAAAGATATATAAATATACCGTTGTGAAAGTGTAAAGGAACTCTCTTTTATTTTTACAGATATAGACAATACGTTCCACTCTCCATTATATCCCTTTAGTTAGCAAAACAATCCAATAGTTATCAAAGCACTCTATTCATTGTTTAATTCTTAAAAACCACAAAACTCTGGTAAAAATTCCGTTCAGTTAAATAATAATTCACTTGTTGACCCTTTTATAAAAATGTGAACCTTAATATCCTTCAATTTCAAATCTCAAATAAATTCTCACACACGTTAAAACCAATTAACCAGTGGATAATGCAGTTGAAGTTGGAATTATCCACGTTGTAACGAATACCTACCATCGAAGGATAATTTCTTTACAATCGGCATTTTGCACGTATCCACATAGGTTTGTTTCACAGGAATATTAACCGAAGGACATGCGGAATACAACTGTACGATATATTTTTCAATGAGTATATCCTGGCCACTCGAGTGAGCCAAGTGCACCGCTTCGCAATCTAATGAAAACTGCCGAAGAAGCGAATTCTTGAATGATAAATAAGTGGGGAGACTTGGGGCAGATTTTCTGATAAACACGAAAAATGAAAAAAGTCAAGAAAAACGGCGACAAACAGTCGGCTTTTATTTTCAGCTCGAGATCAGCACAACAATGACATACTTAACGCCCATTCGGCAGGCGCAGGCGGATGGGTGGATGGGCGGATGGGCGGGGCGCAAACATAGCGGAGGGTTGGGTCCCGAATCATCTGTCCCCGGATCGTCTGTCCGGAGCACAAAACGAATATATAACTGGAAATGTCAACGGCACCCGAACGGCG
>VNJR01000139.1:0-136053 GCA_008042585.1 Drosophila punjabiensis
GTGCGTAAATAAACAAAGAAGACGGTTTTCCGACGCGCGAACACGCGACGTATAATTGTCCATGCGCGAAACAGGGAAACTCCAAGTTGATTCCACAAACTTCTAACGACTGTCCTTGCGATTTATTTATGGTCATCGCAAAGGCCAGACGCACTGGAAATTGTAACCGTTTAAAATCGAATGGTTTAAAATATACAAAGTATATATATTTTTAATGTTATAGATGTGGACCTGCGACGTCATGACAAACGTTGCCATGACTACCAACTTCCAACGAAATACCTCGCTTTAGTTCAATCATCCGCCAAATATATGGAATCTTATGATGAAGTTGATGAAATTATTTCTTTACTATAATAGTTATATAAATATCATATCAATATCGGATCTATAAAAGTAAAAAATCAACTATTTTAAGGTTTTCATTGATTAGCTTAATTTTAGCATTTTTTTTTAAATTTTTAGCTTTTTCTAGCTTATTTTTTTCTTCAATCTAGCTTAATTTATCTCTTAAAATCTGGCAACACTATCACTTTCACTTTTTTTGAGTTTCGGAACGCGATATTAGATCCTCCAACGCGCATGCGAATTTGAACTTTATACAGCGGTAATAAATTACAAATTGACTCTCCATTTTATTTAGAAAACGTTTGTATGGGAAATAGAAAAATACTGTTTTGAGGATTTTCCCGGCAATTAATCGAATTTTTCTCACCTTTTAAACCTTCCCTAGACCTCCACGAATAATTCAAGACCAAGATAAGATAAATCCGTTCAGCCATTCTCGAGTTTTAGCGAGACTAACGAACAGCAATTCATTTTTATATATATAGATAAATATATATTTGACTATCAGCAAATAATAATAAAATTTTTTGCTAAATATATTAATGATAATAAAAATTCAAAATTATTTAATAATATATACATAAATATATATCAAAAAACAACCGAATGGATTACCTTGTTACCATTAAAAGCTGTAAGGTGCCAAACAGAAAGAAAAGAAGGAAAGGTAACGAAAAATAAGAAATTAATATAAACAAAAACATACATAATTATTTAATTACGGAATCAACATCTATTAAAGTAAAAATTCATATACATATAATATTAAAATGTTAAGTTATATTAATAAATTATTTGGAGTTAAATGTTATCGAGTTCACCGCCTCGCTGTCATTATATATTATTGGTTCCATTTTTAAATATTTAAAAATCGCACTTAACAACTAACAAAATATACATACATATATTTGGTCACATCAAAATATTCACATGGCATTCAACAAACAAGTATTCAGCCAAATTGCGGGCGTTATTAATTTACTGACGAGCACTGTGTGCGCTTAGAGTGTGAGTGGAGAGAGAGCGTATGGCACAATGTTGGCAAGTCATCGGCTTTAAAGCCAAATTTTATTACTTATTGACCCTAGGCGGAAGCTGTGCTGGAAGTTCAAGTTTCTTTCTATATTAATCTGCTGGGTATCCAATTTTATTATTGAATATTTAATACATACATTGTGATTTTCTTTGGCTTTTTCTTAAAATGCTTTCAAATAATAAGGCATATTATGCTTGGAATCAGTTGCTTCATTAATATCCTCAAAGGAACACTTATTTAAGTAGCTTAAAATATTTTAAAATATAATTTAATTTATTAAGACAGCATTAATTTCAGTAGTTCAGTTGGGTAATATGAATGTCTAATATGCTTTTAGACGACGTATTTATGTCTACTCGGTAATCAAAGCTAATATTTATAAACTTGGCAATTACACCTGTTTGTACATAAATATAAATAAATAGAAATACATTTTATGATTGTTTTAAGTTATAGTAATTAAAAATCATCCCAGAATCTAGGCAAAAGTTGGCTATGTCGCTAATATCGTTGGTGGCATCACTGATGCAGAGAGCGGGAGAGCGTTGTCGGGAGAGAGCCGCATGACACAGACAGCGAGAGAGGCCGAGCGTTTATTTCGGTTTTCCGTTTTCTGTTGATTTTCTTTCCAACTTTCGTCGTGAGCGGTTCGTTACTTCGCTTCGCGCGCAACTTCCGTTTGAATTTGTTCAACTTGTTGAATTGGTGCAGCCGCATTCGTGTAACTCAACAAGCGCTCGCTGAGGCGAATTGGAAGCAAGGCTTTGGTTTTTTGTTTTGCGATAAGCGGAGATCGACGCGAGTGCCGAGAGCTTTATTTTTTTGTGGCAAGCAACAAGTGCATACCAAGAATTTTGACCATTTTCCGAGTGCGTGCCAAAGGGAATTTGTTAAACAAATTCAAGCAAGAAATACCAAAATTACAAAAAATAAGAGAAGCGAAAAAAGAAACAGCTCGAAACGTGCTGCAAGTAATTATTGTTTTTGTGCGGTTTTTGACGTTCTGTTTTTGCAACAACAGCTGTCAAAGCGGAGGAGGAAAACAAAGGAGAGGCCCAAGAAAAGTGCAGCACAAAATGAAACGATCGGCGGCGAGCGAGGAAAACCCCAGAAAGTAAAATAGTGGAAAACACAATAGCCAGCCAGCAGTAGTAGAAAAAATAAAGGAAAATCGGTGGCGAGAACAAAAGGAGACCTAAACAACTCGTCATCATCATCATCATCATCATCACAGTCGTCGTCGTTGTCACTAAAAAGGTAAAACAAATTACAAATGTAGAAAGATAGAGGGAAAGAAATGCAGCGAATGATCGATACAGAGCACTTTCCATAGCGGCACAAGTAAAGCCGCTCTCTGTATACCCTAACTTACCCGAAAACTGACTCAAATTATCTCTAAAATCAAGAAGTAAAGAAAATAAACTTGGCAACTGTAAACAATACAAATTCTGTCAACTGTACGGTGAATTATTATTCGAGATTAAGCCCCCAACTTTGACCAATTTGTTTACAGGGTAGTGTGTGTGCGTGCCTCCGTGTGAGTGCACTTTGTAGTTGGTTTATTTAATTGCTTCTTCTCCGCTCTTATTGATAATTGCTCGGCTCCTCTTGCTCCCGGCCTTATCTCTCCATATTCCTCTTCGTTCTCTTAATTTATGATCAGGAGTCAAAAGAGAGGGGCGGAGCTCGTCTGTACACTCGAAACCTCCTTTTTCCTATATGCCCTTCCCCGCCAGTATTTATTATTGTAATATTTCGTGGCCTTTGAGAAATGAAGAAAAAAAAAATACACAAGAAAGCGGCCGAAATTCAAGTTGTTGCATATTTAAAAATTCAACACGCAGCTGCATTTCAATTGCTTTTATGAAAATGTTCTTAACAGAAAGAACGGGGTAAAAGGAAAGGAAAGAAAGGTACCGAAATTTCCATACCCTTGCTGTAATAAACCTTTTGATTTTTCTTTTGAATTTCCTCTAATATATTTATTTATATTCTTTCCATAATGTTAAGTTCCATTTCAGTAGTTTCCTTAATAAAAGAGAACAAAATATACCAAACATTTCGCGTTTATTATTTGTATTGCATACTTTTTGACACTTTTTTTTATTGGATTCAAAAAGCAAAAGGGAAATTATGCAAATTAACTGATAGGGCTTATTAAGAACTTATTTCCATTAGCTTGTGAAAGAGTATACCAGAAAAGAAGTTTGAGTAAACGAAAAGGGAAAATAAAAAAATCAAAATCTTGGTCGATTTTTTGTGGGGGGGGGGGTAAGCTCTTGGCAAACGGCACATAAAAAAGGATGTGGATGGTGGAGGAGAGCACTAGGCCCAAGGCTAAGTCTGAGTAAAGGAGCATAAAGTTGGAATGCACTTCTTACCTCCAAATATTTTTGCTCCTAACTGTTACATTTTTTGATAAAAACAAATATTTAAAAATTAAATTTCAATTTGCAATTGAATATTTAAAAACAAATTTAAAAATTTGTTATTAAAATTTAATTAATTAAATTTTATTTAATTCAATTTCACTGTTAATTTGATTTCTTACGGTGTAATACCAATTGTAACTTTTTTCATCATATTTTGTGGCTTCCCTGAGGTAACTTTTTCAAAAAATGTAACTTTTTCCCTTTTTTTTTGTGTTAAAAATTTGTGCATCACATTTTTTCTTTTATCATTTTTCACGTATGTAATTTTCGTAGCAAGTTGAAATTCAAGCAAAAACTGACCGAATAAAGGTAATAAACAGAAAATGCATTAGTAAACCCGATCACCATTATGTATCAAGTGTTCATCGTGCCGACTTCACTTTTATCCTCAGGCTGAAACACGATAAACAAAAAGAACTAAATTTAAAGCAATATTCTTAAAAACTGATTAAAATTATCCCTCATTTAAAAATTAAATACAACAAATCAATATAATATTAAAGTTTTATAAATTGTAGTCCTAAGTAAATGAGAGCAAATTAAATAATTGAAAACCGAACAAAACGTTATTAAAAGTTGTTTATTAACAGTAAGGAACCTTTGTTAATGTTTCAATGTGCTTTTAATTTTAACATTATTTTTATTTTATTATTATTTAATAACTTTCTTATAGTTATTATACGTAATTTCTCACAGTGAAGCGTACTGGCTCTACTCCAAAGCTCAGCTTTTCGTCGCGGCTTTTTCGCTGGAGGCTGAAAAAAAGAGCCCATGCCAAGTCGTAGCTTGAGAACTGCAATTGGACTCGTTGGTTGGTTGTCGCGCTCATCTTTGAAGGTTACAAGTTTTGTGTGTTCCCTATCCCTCAATATCGGGGCCTTTTTCGATCAGAGGTTGTTATTTTCTTCCTGGCCGATTCTTTCACCTCATATTTTGTGTTTGGCCCCTGGCTGAACTCTGCTTGTCAGGCTTTAATCAAATTAAATGGCAGGAAACGTGCAGAGTTTGGCGATTCCTTAAACCTACCTCTAAAACTTTGCCATCCCTGCGTCTCCTTGCTCCTACTCCTGCCTCCTACTCCTCCTCCTTCCCACTCCTCTCTTGTACCCCTCCCTTTTTTGCCTTCGCTGCGGGGCAACGGATTCGGATTCGGATTCCGATTTAACTTGAGATTCAGATTCCGAGGAATGCTCAATATGTCGCACGTTTGCCACACATGTTTGGCATTTGTTGTCGTACCGAACGCGTTGTCTCGTATCTACAAATGGACAAAAACATACATACATATCCACATACATAAACAGGAAGAAACTGTGGAGTATGTATCATATATATATACAGATTTTGTGTGTGTTTATATAGCGCAACTCAAAGAACAGAGGAAAAGTCGTCATAGTCATCGTCATCACCATCGTCGTCGTCGTCGTCGTCGCTGACGTTTGACAAGGCTCGGCAACAAATTGAGTTATTTGGCAATACACAAACATTTGGATCCGACATGGAGATATATTGTACTAACCCAACATGTTGGGAAATATTGTATTAAACAAAGAAAAAAACATATATTCTGGGTTTAAGCACCTGAAATATAACTAAAAAAATAGAAATAACAAAACAAACAGAGCTAGTTGCATCATATGTTGGTAGCTATAGGGTTAACCCGTAAAATATCCAGAGACAGACCTAATGATCTACAAAATAAGAAACCAGAGAAAGTGATATTGTTTTCTAATACCAAAAACTAAAAACTAAGAGAGAGACACACACGTTAAAGTACATTAAAAGAAAACCCAGGCAGACAGAAAGATGATTATTTTTTTTTAATGGCTTTAGTACGAGCGCAGGAAAAACGAAAGTTGTTTTTCATTATTAATGTGTGTAAGTGTGTTTTTTACACATGTGCTTTCTTTACACATCTCGTTTTGGAAGTAGAGTCACACAAAAATATGGAATTTCGATCCAATATCAACTAACATTTTCAATGGCATCATTAGAGACACTTTGTTTTTCATTCTAATGTAATTTATATTCCTCCTAGCCCTATCTTTCGATCTCACAAATATCTTTGCGTTAATTTCCTCATCAGTAAATGTGGGTTTTATGCCGAAAAACAATTAAATGAAAAGTTTTAATTACTCAAGTAAAGCTTATGTATGGCATGCACCGCAATCCTTTTCGAATCCTTTGGCAAACTTTTCTCTTAGCATTATTAATCCGCTTAAATAACTTTTGTAATGGGGACACAAAGGACCTCAATGGCACTCGACTCTCGCTCACATATGTAAGGATAAAGAAAATTTAACACTGGAAGGGGTAATAGCTTCCTCGAGCTTTTTTGCAGTTCAAGTGCAAGCCCAAACGCCCAAAGTTTTCCCCACTATTTCCATTTGCTTTTCATATTGTTCAACAAATGGAGAACAATCTGAAGTGAAAAGGAAATGAAAAATGCCTGCTGCCGCCTGCCAATCATCGTTTTAGAATTCGATTGTTTTCAATTAAGCGAATGCCGCCGATTGTAGGAAAGTAAGTGACTCAAGCTCATCGAAAAGGTGGAAAGGGAGGAGATTAATTAGTTGGTTGGCATGTCCATGAACTACTTGCAGTTGAAATTGATCGTTGAAATGCAATTGGAATGGGACATTGACCCCCTAAGGGCTTGCAAATGAAAAGCTGTTTTTGTTTTCAATGAAAAATCGAGCATGACTTTAATCCCTGATAATTTAATTAAGCATTACGGATGCGATAAATGTTTTCTATACAGAAATGGCGAAATGTAGAAACTACTCGATTTTAAAATGTTTGCAAGGTAAGAATGGTTTAGACTGAAAAATAAACTATTAAATAAAATATTAAATAAAATTACAACAAAATAAATCAAATCTTCTTTCAAGATTTTGTGCTTTCTTTAATTAAAATCTTAATATAAGACTACAAATTCTAGAAATACGATTTTTTAGGCCCTATTTAAACACAAAAAATTAAATAAAGAAAAAAATCTTACAAGAATGTCCTATTGCGATACCAAATGTCAGAAAAAATAACCCAAATTCTTGAACTTTTTTATCAGTGAATAACTACATATATAATATTAAATTTACCATTTCGTTATTTAAAATAATACCAAAAAGTCCTCACAGAAAAGTTTAAGATCAAGATGAAATTTAGAATACAAAATAGGAATGTTTTAAAATATTTTATATATAGGATATATTTTGCATCTTCATTGACCTGAAAGGTAAAAAAAAAAAAAAATATAAATACATATAAATATAAATAAATATGTTCCTCGCACTTTTCCTCTCTTGTTTTTTGGGTTCAAGTCCTGGCGTTAAATTTTGCATCTATGGAGTTGCCAACGCGAGCCTGGTCAATATGGTGTTTGGTGTTGGGTCAGCCCCATTTCATTTCGTTATTTAAAATAATACCAAAAAGTCCTCACAGAAAAGTTTAAGATCAAGATGAAATTTAGAATACAAAATAGGAATGTTTTAAAATATTTTATATATAGGATATATTTTGCATCTTCATTGACCTGAAAGGTAAAAAAAAAAAAAATATAAATACATATAAATATAAATAAATATGTTCCTCGCACTTTTCCTCTCTTGTTTTTTGGGTTCAAGTCCTGGCGTTAAATTTTGCATCTATGGAGTTGCCAACGCGAGCCTGGTCAATATGGTGTTTGGTGTTGGGTCAGCCCCACCCTCTATGAACCACCCTGTCACACACCCACACACCCACACACACCCTGACGCGCTGTGTGTGCGTGCTAAGTGTTTTGATGAGCGTGTAATGGCCTTTTGCTGCTGTCAGTTTAATTGATGGGAAATGCCCTATCCCATCCCCTTTCCCTCTTTTCCCTTCCGTTCAGTGGGGAAAACACAAGAGAAAATTAAACAAAATGAAACAACTTGTTGAACTATTTCAAAAGTATTTATTTTTCTAGATTTTATTAAAATTTACAATTTATTCAAAATTCATAAAAAATATTAGTTACTATGTTCTCCTAAATATTTATTGCTGATTTCGTATAAATTTCACACTTATTACTATTATGTTCTCAGTGTATGCATGCGGGTGTTAAAAAAAATTAAAAAAGATCGAAAAGGAAAGCGAACCAATTTAGTTTTATTTGATTTTATTATTGTCTCTGCCCTCTCGTCCACTTGAGCTCATTAACTTGCCATTTAGGAGAGTTTCAGCCAGAAGCTGCGGGTCTTGGATAAACATTAAGTCGAGTTTGCTAACGAAAATAGGGTAAAGAATATATATTTTTCAAGCTTTTGCCACTGCTACTTAATGATAAATAAATATTCTAAAGTTGAGCAATAAAGCAGATGAAATTAAATACGCAATGAAAGTGAAAATGTAATAAAAAAGGTTTTGGAAAAAATTGAATGCCATTTGGTGGATAAATCTTTGACAGCAAGTGGCCAACAAATGAAAGAAATGCCTGTGATAATAAATTCCCCTATAGGGAAATTATTGATTAACATCACCAGGCGAGTCGATCTAGGTATTAACATAAAACCACTAACTTAGATTTCCTGACAAAGTTTGTACTTTATTTTTAAATGAAAATTTAAATATATCTCTTTATAAGTTTATAGAAAAGCTTCTACAACAAATTAAAATGTATTTTAAACAAAAAGTTTAACAATACAACAAATAAAAAATTAAATTTAAGGGTTGGATTTACTCCTGTTATATTTACTTCATTGCTAAGATTATTTTGTATATTATTTATAATTTTTTTTTGTCAAAAGAAATCATTATAAATGAAGAGTACAACCGGCGGCATCTTTTCTATATGTAGTTGCTGTTTTTAAATTATTTTCAACTATTTTTTATTGCCACAACGCTGAAAAGACATAAACGTAAATCTTTCCAGCTGTCACTGTATACTATGCACTGAGACAAATCGGTATTGAGATAGAATTTAAATTTAATATAAACGAAACTGGCTTTTATTTTAAATTCCTAATTGTGAAATAATTATAGAAAAAGAAATGTATCTCGTTTTATATTTTCTTTAAAGCATAAATAATTGAGTGTGTATTTAATATTTTTTTTTTTTGGCTTAAAATATATATCTCCTCTTTTCTCTCAGTCCCTTTTCCTTTCTGATTTTAGCTCGGTAGAGCTCTTAGATAAGCTGAAGTCGCCGTCGCATTTCCATGAGATTTGTATCTCATTTTTATGACAGTTTCTTTCGTCACTACGTGATTTTGCATGTGCTGAGATGGGAAGCAAAAGAAGGGGGAAAAGGTTGAATGTGGAAAGGAGCAAAATATTTTTGCTTTTATTCAACTAATTTACAGATATATTCTGTTATTAACTCTAAGCAGTCTCAGTGGGTTATTGAAATAAGCTCACATATATATATATAAGGCCAATAAATAACACCTGGGATCACCCAATCAAACAGCAATGAATCCCATTTGCAAATTCGATATCAACAGACCCGAGTGCCAGCGATGGATGAACGAGGTGTACGACAAGTGTCGGGACCTCCTCCTCAACCAACATGCACCGATCAATCGGTATTCCCTGTGGTGGCTCTACGAGGCCCCGGCTGTCTACAAGGATGTGAAGGTGATGACCGCCTTGGACTGTCATAAGCTCAAGCGGGAACTGGACAGGGAACTGGAAGCGGAACCGGAAGCTGAAGCGGGAGAGGATGCGGCGTCAGCCCTGGGTCTCATCTTAGCTGCGGCTGCCATCGTTGTCCTTTTGATTATTTGGCGCAGCATAAGGCAGAATCGCAATAGGACACGAGCAGGTGTACGCCATGATGATAATACCAATAATGATCTCGATCTCGAGGAGCAAAAGGAAAGGGAGCAGAAGGATGCTCCTCAAGAGAGAAAGAAAAAGAGGTTCAGCCTGAAGAAGTGGATGCGCCGAAGGTGTCGTCCCTGCTTTCTGCACAGCGACAATCAGGTGAAGGAGTTCGAGCTCGCCACCGAGAAACAGGTGGCCACCCACAACGAGCGCATGAAGCTGAAGATTGCCTTGTGGACGAAGGCCCAGGAGCAGGATGCACAGAAGAAGCTGCAAAAGCAGGGGAAGCAACAGAAGCAGAAGCAGCAACAATCAGCTGCAGCAAAAAAAAATTATAATAGTTTTATGCCACCAACTTAGTTGATTCTTTAAATGTGTTTTTTAATAATAATAATCTAATAAAATTATATATTTCTAGACTTTTAGCTGTAGATTCTGGGAGATAAATATTAAAGGGTTGTGCTATATATATAGATATATATAATACATATCTTCTGTATTATAAATCCACTTAATTAAAAATCCGCTGACAGCCTTTCTAGTTCCCTGACTTTAGCTGTTAATTTATTTATTTTTCAGCTGACACTTTCCTACAAAAGGTAACGAAAGATTCACACCGCCTCCCCCCGCCTTTTGCTTTGACACTTGGTGTCTCTCACCTCTGGGCTGATCTTTGCTTTTTCAATGGGGTATCCGTTGTATTTTATTTCTCTTGTCGCCGGGCTTGTTCCTTTGTGGCATCATCAATCATGCCACGATAGCGCAGGCGCAAATGCCAAGCTGGTAAGCTGGGAATAACCTGAAAGCAATGTTTTTTTTTTTGTTACCTTACATAGTTGTTTAACAAATATTTAACATTAACCTTTTCCATTGATCGCACTTAATTAACAGCATTGCTTTGGCTGCCTTTTGACAGTCATTAAGCTTTGGCTGAGTCTAAATATTTTTTAAATATTACATTGAAATATTTTATTATGTTCTGAATCATGTCATAATAAATTATTAATAATATTGAACTATTGTCAGGGGCAGCTAGAAAATAATAGAAATTTGGGTCAGGGCAGTCGATTGACGTCTTTGTTTTGAATTATATATACTTGAATATCGGGATATATACGCATATATATCTATGTAGGCACATGTGCTGGCCACTTTGCTCCATCGACGAATTTGAGCCAACATCATGGACCCATTTTTCCCATGCAACCAATTAGTGCGGAAACAAGAACTACACTGGAAGAAGTTTTTGACAAGGAACCATGACTAAACAAGATTAAATATTTTATTATTATGTTAAGATAATAATATATCCTACAACTTAAGATCAGTTTTTTATGTATAAGGAGTTAAAATATTGAGCCAAGTCCAGCCTAGTCCTTACTATATCTCAGTGTAGTTACCGTTTATGACTTTGGTTCCAGTAACCTGATTGTGGGTGGTGGGTTGACTGACTGACTAACTGACTGGCTGGCTAACGGAAAAGCCATTAATTACGCCACACAACGACGGAGGCCCAATGCTAATGATGCTCGACTATGATGAGGCTGATGGAGTGGGCTAATAGGTTGCTTGGTAACACCCGGAACCCTGCGGCACAACCAGAAGCCCCTGAAGCTCCTTGAACCTGCCACATGACGAGTATGCTTCCTCCTTTTTTACTGTTTCATAAGCTTAAATAATATTGAATTTAAAAAGAAAAAAACCCCTCTCAAATCGAAGACTTAATTACGCCTTGAGTCCTTTTCGTCCTTTCATCAATCACTCCCTCTCTCTCTCTCTCTCTCTAACACGTCTTTATTCAGCTCGATTGACCCTGAAGGAGGAGAGCTTGAATGTATTTTTAATTGACTGCCAAATGAGCTGGACACTGTAATCGTCGACTCAATTGGCCCTGCTGCAATTTTTCCATTTAATTTTGTCCCGATTTCCCTTTACTTTTCTTGTATTTTCCATCTCTGGAGTATGTTTTTAATGAAAAGTATTTCCTTTGAGTAGAAAGAACCGCCATGGCACACAACTCGTTTGCAATCGGTTGAAATTATTAACCCCTTAAGGTATTTTCATCAATATTTAATATCAAGTTCCTTAATTTTGTATTGATTTATGGGCCATTTTTTGTTGTTGTTTATTTTCCTGTGGAAAAACAAGCAGCCACAAATTGATTTCCATGATTTCCGAGTTGTAAAAGGCTTTGAACTTGGCTCTTGTTTGCATATTTAAATAAACTCTGACCTTTATAAACAAAATCTTCGTTGTAATACAAAGTTAATTCCAATAATTAAAATTTTTTGAACGTTCATCAAACCGATGAGTTTGTATTTATTGTTACCGCTTTTGGGTGTTGCTCAAAATATTTGCATAATTTTAGTTTTGTTGGCTAAACAAGACAAATATATTTACCTAATGCGACCTTCAAAAAAATATATATATATTTATTTTTTGTTTATTGTTTTTTGAGCTGAACTCAACCGGCATTTAACCCGCCTTAACCTTAACCTCTCTTTTTATATATATTTACTTTTGGGACTTAATGAATGACTGTATATTTTTGCAATTCCCTGTAAAAAATATGAGCTGCACGTGGCATAATTTATAAGGAATAGTTTTTACTGGGAACTACTTTCTCCCTCAGTTTTCCACCCATTTTCCGTTCTCCATTTGACTGTGTAATCGCTGCTAATGATGCCTGATCAGAACCAATAAAAATATATATAGAGCTAAACTGTATTTGTGGTATTAGGGATATGGATATGGATATGCTATTAAGGATATGGTTTTGGTTTTATTTAGGTCTGAAAAAAAGTGTCAAGGAAGTCGCAGGATTTTACTAATACCTAGTTGACTTTCTTGTTATCAGGAAAAAAATAAACACATAAAAGTGGGAAATAAACAAAAAAAAAAAAAAAAATAGAAAAGAATTGTACATTGAAAAGATATACAACGAGACGTCGGAAAATGGGAAAAACTACAAGGGGAAAAGCAATTGATGTTGCTCGATTCCTTATGCATTATTTATTCCACCAACACCGACGACACGAGCTGTGCACAGCTGTCAAGGCTATCGATTCCAAGTAATTCTAAAAATATATATAGTCAAAGGTTTTAACTAAAAAGGGAACGAAATACAACAGAAAACACATTAAAAATTTTGATTAAAAGTTTTGGATTAAACCTATAAAAGTATAGACTTGACAAATTTCGTTCCTAAAAAATTAAAAAGCTTGCATTAGAGTTGATTTCTTGCTTGGACTCTGCTCGTTTGCCATTAATTACTTGCAGCTCGCACTTTAATTGACATTTCGCGGGCTCGCTGATAGAACTGCCGCTTCTCTCTATCACTTTTAACGATGATGCCAATTGAGGCAGTCAGTCATTCAGTCAGTCAGTTAGTCACTCACTCATACAGTCACTCACTCACTCACTCACTCACTCAGTCATTCGGTTACTGAGCTACTGATTTACTGATTTCGACAGCCAGTTACTCTGAGGCGTTGGCACTTGATGCCATTGTGACGCTTGTCTTTTGTTTTCCACTTGGGTGGCACTCTTGTTTTTTAACTGCCATTGTAATAAGTAGAAAAAACAAAACGGGAAAAATGGAAATGGAAAAATGTAAATGAGAAAGACGGGGACAACTGTTGCTCTATAATAATACAAGGCTTTTTATTAACTTCATTATTGAATAACTTGAAAGGGGAGAAGGAGCTAATTATTATGAAATCATTAAAATAATAATAAAAGTAATTGATGGAAGAATTAAGGTTATTAAATCATTTAAAATAAATATTCTAGGTGTGTTTTAAATAAAAATAACTAATCCCTGAAATCATTTATAAGGAATTGTTTCAATTATTTACTTAGTTTTATGTTAGTCTGAAGAATTAAGTCTTAATCTGTTGAGAAAACTGGTTTCCTGCATTGCATCATCTAAATAAGTAAGAACTAAATCACTGCTAACTTAGCTTAATTTTAAGATTGGTTAAAATGTCTCAAAAAAACAATAATAACTTCTTAATTGCTATCTAAGGTTCATACTTATTGATTTAAAGATCGATTTATATATCATTCAGTTTCAAAGGAGAGGGGTTAGGTTAGGTTAGGTTAGGTGCCCTTTGTATTTGTCTATCGATTTGTAATTTTGTCAGTGGGCCACAGTTTTTGTTTTCTCTCCCCACCTTTCCCATTTAACCATTTGCCTGGCGTTTTCCCCATTTTCCCCCCCATTTGCATTTCTATTTCTACTTTTATTTGCCCTTTTCACTTTCATTTGGAGGTCTAAGTTATTAACTTTGGTTCCACCTAAGTTTGCCCCGTCTCTTTGGGTTGCCTGGTTGCTGCCTGCCTGGCTGGTTGTTTGGTTAAAGCATTTCACTTTTCCCCCGATATATATATATATATTTTTGTCTATTTTCTTTAATATTCCGTTGGCCACGCCCACACGCAACTAGCGCTTTTACTTTCCACCAGAAAAACAAGAGAAAAATACTACATCATTTGTTGCACTTTTCGTTGTTATTGTCTTGCGAATATTTGGTGCTAATTGTGATCTTCTCCCGTCTCTTTTCAGGTGAGTAATAAAGTGTCTCCGTGGGAGAGAGTTCTCATCATTCCCACAATCGGCAATCTTTAGTTTCTGATCTCTCGGTAAGTGGACTAACGGTCGCCGTGGACCTTCCATTAATCTTCCTTCTTGGAGTTTTTGACAATGACTCATGGTACACTCGATTCGCGCAGTACCTTTCATCTGGTTGTGTCTAACTGCAGTCCCTGCATGACTCACACACACGCCTCGGTTGGTGTACAAAGGCGGTCGCAAATCTAGGTATTTGCAGAGAATTTTTTTTTTTTTATTTTTAAAAAGATTACAGGAAGTATTTTTTGAAGTATTTAATTTGAAATTGAAAAATAAATAAAAAAAAAATTTAGAAAAAACAAATCCAAATGCAATTACGTGAACAAGACATAAAAAGACCGTCTCGAACACAACAGTTGGGAATTTTAATGACATGCAAAAAGAAATTCTTGCAAAGTCATGTCTTAGGTTTTTAGAAAGTCAGCATGTTCCTTCTATATGAATGTATAAATTATAGAAATTATATAAATAATATATATTATATAAATTATATAATGTTTACAAATTATATAAATTATAATTATCTACATTTTATTTATGATTTTCCTGTTTCTATTTGAATGCCCTAAATTTTAGTTTAGTTTTTTTAAAGAGGAGTTCTTACGCACTTTTTAGTCATTTAAAGAATGTTCAAACAAATTCAAGTCATAAGTTTTTTGCAAATCAGCGTGTTCCTTCTATTTTAATAATATAAATAATATAAATATTTTAAATAATATTAATAATATAAATAATATAAATAATATAAATCATATAAATAATATAAATAATATAAATAATATAAATAATAATAAATAATATAAATAATATAAATAATATAAATAATAATAAATAATATAAATAATATAAATAATATAAAAAATATAAATAAAAAAATAAAAATAAATAGAATAAATAATATAAATAATACAAATTATATAAATTCAAATAAATTATTTAAATTATATAAAAACATAAATATAAAAATAATATCAATAATATAACTTATATGATTTATTTACATGCTTATCCTGTGTTCCTATTTGAATACCCTTGACTGTTCAAGCGGCTCTCTGATTGTTCGGTATTTTTGCTTTTCTGCTGCTTTTGGCCATTTATTGCCGGTCCGACTAGAACTTGGCAAAGACCAAAACAAATGTATATATATATGAATATATATATACTATATCCCAGATTCATTCGGATGAGTCAACCGCCGCAGATGGCATGGAAATGCAGCTGACATCAGCAGGGCGAGCGCAGCAAGTGAGATGAGTGTTGAAGAGGTGAGCTCGCTCTCTCTCTCTTCCTCTTTGCATTTTCTAATTAAATAAAAACCATTTTCGAGGTAACCTCGCGACCCCGCCTTTGGCTGGGTCACCCACAGCTAAATAAATTAACAGAAAATGCAAAAAAAAAAATTAATATAAAGTAAATCAGAAAAGGGCAGCATTGAAAAGTTCACAAACTACCTTTCACTTTTATTACTTCCAAGAAAAAAAAAAGAGCAAAGAAAATACTACTACTTACTAACTTCTTTTAATCAAATGAATATCAAAATACTTCTAAAAATGCGCCATTTCCTGTATTTAGTCGAGCATTATTTTTAATGAGATGCTAAAATAATTTATGATGCTTGCCATATGTGTCTCTTTGGTAATCTTTTGCGTTCGTTCATTATTTTTACAGCTAATTTAATTGTATTCTTTTTATGACACTGATGAACGAACTGTTTATTAAAGGATATTTTTATTGTCTTTAAGTTTACAGTGGTTGTTAGTTATGTTTAATTATATGTCTTGTTGTATTTTATTTGGCGTAAAATAATTACATTTTAGATTAATTGAAAACAAAAGTTTATTTAAAGGTTAATAAAACTGTTTGATTTTTTATATTTTCTTTATATAAATATTTTAAATTTTAAGCAAGACATTTCCTTAAGGTTTTTAGACTATATATTTTAATAGATATTTAAAAAATCGTTCTTTACAAATTTTTGAAATTTCAAAACAATCAATCATCATAAAAATACAAATAAGTATTTGTTTATTATTTTCACCCCTGCCAGGGTCATGAAAGCAATCTGGCCAAATTAAGATCTGTTGTTGGCCAAATTGTTTATTAATTTTTGCCAAATAATTGCTTGCATTGGTGGCACTGTGGTGGTGCGGTGGTGCGGTTGTTGGTGGTGGTGCGTCATCCGCGTTTTCATTGCCGTCAGATGTCGACGGTTTCTTGAACTCGTCGGATGTCATCTTGCGCCTCGTTCCTCGCTCGTCAAACTTAATTGGCAGCCACCCACCGCCCACCCACTCCACCCACACCACACCACACCACACCCCCCGAATTGCCGCCTCGTCAGCCGCTGCCTAGCGATAAATGCAAATTAAATATCATTTAATGCTAAAGAGATGAGAAAAAATGCGAGAAAAAAACGATGCCTTGAACCTTTCAACACAAATATTTGTTGGCAGCTCTGTTTTTTTTTTATGCTTAAATCCGGAAGTTTAGCTAAATGTTTTTTTTTTCATTTTTGTTGTTGTTTTTGCATATTTTATGGCTTTTTAAATGGTGCGAGATTTTGTAGATTATCCAAAAGAGAATCTATAAGTGTATTTCGGTTTGTTTTGCTTATACCCTTGCGTGGGGTATTTGGACTTTCTCTGGGCAAGTTTTTTGTGTACTTAGTTTTTTATTTTTATTTTGTAAAATTGAATTGAAGCTTGTCAAATTCTAAATAAACTGGAAAATATCTTTGATCTACTTTAGAGGTTTTGTATCTCCTTGTCTGTATATCTGATCTTGTGGCCCGACTTTATATGGAGAGGCAGCCAGACAGCTGGTCGTTTGTGTATGTTAATTATTTAGCCTGAGCCGCCTTTGTTTTGTCGCAGCATTTGCCATTTCATTTCATAAAATTTCATAAATTATTGCACAATTAACCTTGAATGCCGGCAGAGCGTTTTTTTTTTGTTTTTTTTTTTCTTAGCTCTCGCTGATATGCTTCTTCCCTTTTTAAGTTTTTCTCTAGTGATCCGAGTTCTGTGATCGCAAATCGCGATCTTGAGAACTCGCCGCTGCGTTGGTCGTTGCTCGTTGGTTTTTATGGGACCAGACATTACCAGATAACCCATTTGACACTCGGCAGCAGTTTGCGACTCATTTAAAGTGTATTAAGTTCTTTTTGCCATTGCCTTTTGCCTTTTGCGTTTTGCGTTTTGCTTTTGTCTGTTCTCTTTTTGTGTTTCACTTTTCATTTCAATGCTTTTTGTGCTCCCCACACTCGTAAATATTGTTTTGTGTTCTTGGGAAACTTAATAGAGAGCAATAGAGCTGAACTGAGGCTGTGTTCTGGTCATGGTCCTCATCTCCTCATCACCTAATGTCCATGTTTATGTACTATATATAAACCATAAAGAACTACAACTGCGAACTTTGGGTTCTCTGGGGGGGGGCTTTGAATCATGGCAAGGGTATTTGTTCAATGCTGTTTATAATATATATAGTTTTTAAAGACTAAAATATTATATATACTTAAGCTAGTTCTGTGAGAATATAATTCATTCTAAAGAGCAAAATATATATATATAAATACAGATATATACAATCAAGTATCTGTATTAAAGCCAGCTTTATGGAGTAAACATTTTTATGCAAATTGAAGATTCTGTCACAATTCTAATTATATACGCTTATTGGTTATCAGTTTTTATATATATATAGAAAGCAGGTTTTGTTTGGTTTTTAAAAAAATTGCCAAAAGATGTGAGCTTAATTGATGCATGTATAAATAATTAAGCTTAAAAAGGTTTCTGTTTAAAACAAAAAAAAATCCTATAAATGTATTTTAGATTTCACAAATGCTTTGGTAATTGGACCATTTCTGATTTATTTTCCTGGTTTGGCAATTACCAGTTATATATATATATTTTTACCACATCTTAATTAGACCAGCTAACTTATGCCTCTCTCTCTCTCTCTCTGTTGTGCCTTGGGAAATTTGTGTAATGCTTTGTTTTTCGTTTCCCACTTGATTTTCATGATTAATCGACTTTCTTGACCAATCTTTCCAACGATCGTTTGAAAAATCTTGCAAATATCAATTCCTATTCCCATATAGAGAAGACTTTATAATGTTTAGTTTATTATAAAAGAGGTGAAACCTTCACCGTGGAGGTCCTTGCCAAAAAACACTCCCTCTTTGGCAGTCTCCCAACCGATTTCCAACCCATAAAAGCTGCACCCAGCATTTGAATCTGCCCCGAAAATAGAAAGAAATAACTAGCCAGATGAATAAAGTGCATTGAAAACAGCACAATGGCATTTAATAATGGCTTCAAATAAAACAAAAAAAACACAATAAAAACAGAGTTTAACGTAAAAAAGAAATGCTAGATGAAAGGGCAACACGTGTAATACACGGCACACAAGGCCGTTCATTTAATAACTTGTAAAGGGAAATGATTATTAAAAGTATTAACACAAATATTGTTGTAATTAAAGACCCAACCCAACCCAATCCAACCCCCTTAAAACCCATTTGAAGTTTTGCCAACATTTGCAATCCCTCTCAACGGGGGCCTCTCCACTTCGACTCCCAACAGGTGCCGAAAAAATGTGACTGGTTTCGATTTCGATTTCGACTTGAACTTGAATGGATGGTTGATTTTGTAGTTATTTTCTTTGTTTTTTTTGGGTCTCTTCAATTATCGGTGTGTGTATATATATGGGCAAGTCTCAGCTGAGTAGGTGGACGAATGCAAAAAAGTAGCTACGTCATCATCATCATCATCAAAAGTTGAACTGCGTGCCGAAGGGCAAAACTTGCTATAAAAGTCACGTCCTTGACTTAAATATGTTTCACAGTTCCCACTGCGGTAACTAGGAAATGTACAGAAAGTGTAATGTGCATAGAATGTATTAAAGAACGAAAAATATGTATTTGCAAATTAACATTTTTTACAGAGTTTAAAGTGGCAAAGGGTTCTTCAAAGTTAACACCAGAATAAAAGATTTCGTGATTAATAATTAAGAGGGAATGTGTATTTTTCTTTTATTATATTTATATGGTATTTTCCAGGTATTTAATTTATTATTTTATTTATATTAACAAAACTAAAAACGCTTAAAGTGATTATAAATATAATATATATGTTTTTTTTAATACCTTGTAGAAGATAATCCCAAATAAGCATAATGACTACATTTATGGGCAACAAATTGAAATTCCTGGAAATTCATAAGTACACCATATTTTATTTATTTCTTCGTCTCTCTTTGTTTTCTTTCTCTCCCTCTCTCTCTTTTTCTCGCTCTCTCTCTCCCCCTCTTTCTCTCTTTCGCTCTTTGCTGAGTTCCCTACCCTTATCTATTATTTCCCATTGAATTCTCTTATCACTTTCATCAGCTTGCTCCTCTCGATTCATTCGTCTCTCTGCCAAAAGGTTCTTGTTTGTTTTCATTCCCAGCAATCGTTGTAAAGTCTTAGGGTATACACGATTTTGCGGTCACGAATGTAACAGGAAAAAGGAAATAATCTAGGTTCCTTAAAAAATCACAGGGTGTGTTTAAATTCCTAAAAATGTTTAAAAAAAAATCACTTTAATATTAAATGTACCAATTACTGTGTACATACTATGTTTTATTTCTTACTGTACCATGTTCAACCATAAATTTTTTACTCATTTTCAAGGATTATAAAAATCCAAATGATTTTCCTAGCACCCTCAAATTTTTTCAGGAGACTAGGTCTAAAAAATTCATTCCATTCATGTATCCAAAATTTGTTCAATAATAAAACATAACTAAAATATATTACAAAATATATAATAGATCGATAAAATAATTAAAATGTGAGAATAAAATAATTGCCGGGTAACTCATAGTCGAGCCATTCTCTTTCTTTGATTTCCAACTCTTTTGCTGGGCACTGCGAATTTACATATTTCACTTTTCCGTTCTCACACACTCGTTTTGTTGTGCCTTTCGCTTCACCGTTTGCCGGGGGGACTGACCATGTGACTCACACTATTTCATTTCATTGACAAAAGTGTGCCGTCCGTGGAAACGGCCAAGTGTTGCAAAAATTCGAGGGAAAACATTTTTATTATGGAATAAAATATACAAAAACTTTTTGATTTTATTGGTGATAGCTAGAAAATATCAGAATTATTAAAATTACATTAAATACATATTATATATTTTAATCCTTATAAATTCAGTATAATTTTAAAGAGTTTTCCTTGTTTATTTTTATTCAACAAGTTTAGGTTTGCTTACTGGGTATCGCCTAGTCGGGACCCACAACTATATACGTGTATCGTTCTTTCCTGATAAATTCTCCTCCCCCTCCTTTTCTGCTCCCTCCACACACACACACTCCCACAGAGTTTGCAGAATTCTGTTTTCATTTATTTAGCTGATTCCGATAATTGCGGAAAAGGGGTTCCAAAGTAGTTGTGTGAAGAAAAAGGGGCGATCCAGCCATTGACCCTGAGACTTCAGTTCCTCTGTATGTCAATTACTCACATTGGGGATTTTAATGAATCATAAAAACTATATACATATATATAGATATATACATTTTTGAGACCACGGAGAACTTTTTAAAATGGAGCCTTCAACAATATCCTAATATGACTAGAACTTATATAGCCATGTTTCTATAAGGAACATTAAAAATTAAAGATACATTTTGAGATAGCCACCAAAAGAAATCGTTTATCGAAAAAAATAACGAAAATATTGCCCGTTTTATAATATTTTTAATTACGAAAAATATCACATTCAACATTAAAATATAGAAATATTAAAAAATAAAAATAAATTATAAGTAATAACATAAATAAATAAAATATCAAAACATATTTAATGATATCATTTGTCTTTTATCTGAATTTATCGCTACTTATCGTAATTTAAAAAGATCGACTTTTTTTATCGATTATTCCGTCAAATAAAGTATCGTTAATTCGATATTTACTTTAAACCCTTTTTTGAATTTAATAATTGTGTTTTTTTTCAATAAAATAAAATAGAATATTAAGTAAAATGTAAGTCCGAACTATGCTATCGATTAACGTCTGCATCGAAATAATACTAATCTAAATATCTGATAGATAATTCCGTTTACAGTTAAGATTGTTTATCAATTGTTATATCATATCATATTTCTCAACCTAGAATAAAATGTTGTTGTTATGAGTTTATGGGAAGAGAAAACCCGATGTGTTGGAGCAAAACAGAGTTTAGGACCTTTCTCCTTGTTGAAATTCTCTCAAAATGGAGTACATTTTCGCATTTGTTCCCCCTTTTCCCAGCTGATGTATGTACATATTTGAGTGATTGACAAACTGCCTTCCATTCGCTTGACTCGTTTTGACTTCCACAGTTCGAGCCGTGAAGCTTGAGCTTCCGCTAATCAAATTGCCTTTGACGCAACCACGCCCCCACTCGCTCCACCCGCCCCCCGAGTGTGCCGCCCCCTTTTGGTTTGCCACGAGTGTAACATCAACTAAATTAATGTAAATTGAATGACACGCAGTGGGGCCGCAAAGCAGCCGCCAGCGGGGGAGCGGGCCATAAGGGCTGCTCCTTCATTTCCCTTTCATCCTGGCGACGAAATATTCCCAAAAAGATAATGAGGAAACAGCCAAACACGAGAGTATATTCCACTCCCGACAAGAAAAAAAAGCAGTGCCCTAAATAATCTGCAGACTCTATTAATTTATAATTAAAAATATTTTAGATTTGTTTTAAATATTTTATAAATAGATATAGATAGATTTTTTTAGTATTAAATTGTAAGGCTGATCTTGAAAAGGAAGCTCTCCTGTATTTCCTCTTATCCTGCTCCTGGTACCTCTTGCGCCGTAATAACACATCGTGTTCCGACTTTGGAATATGCTAATGAGCGTTTAATTTGAAGCCGCTGTCGCTGGAATAAACCAAAAACGCTTTAAATTCACTTTAAACTCGCAGCCTCCTTTCCGCCCGACCTTTACTAGCTACTAAATTCGAATTTAATTTGAATATTGTCTTTTGGCATCGTTAGGAACATGCCACCCGACGCCCCCTTCCGCTTTTCTTAAATTCCCTTGGAAATCGCTGTATAATTAAATGGCTGTTATTAAGGCCAGAGTTTTGGCCGAAGACTGTGTGTGTGTACAAACGATTTCCGAAATAATTTTAATTAATTAAAGTGCTTTATACATATTTATGGTAACTTACAAAGGGATATATAGTATATATAAAATTCCTTAATATGTGACTTCCTGTCACCGGTTACATAAATATATATATATATATACATATATTCGCTACAATTATGCCGAGATCAATCAATGTCGAATTCAATTGCAACTCTGAGCTAGACTTTGCTGTTGTTTCGGCTCACTTTTAATCGAGTTAATTGCTACTTTTTATGGCCACATATATTGTATATATATATATATAATGTATGTATATATACATCAATATATATATATACATCTATTTCTCATGTGCTGCAATTGGTTCTATCTGTGTTCGATCTTGTGTCGTGTTTACGGCACTCAATGTCAATGTCGCGGGCGTTGCTACTTGATTCGCGTAGAACAGGAAGAATGAGTGGGTTATACTCTAAGATATTTGGGAACTAATTTTATATGATAATTACATAATATAACAAATAATATATAATAAAAACTTATTCCATATGTAAGTCACTTTTTTTGCTGTGGGAGTTAATCTCTGTTTATTTGCAATTTCAATATTATTGTTTTATTTTAAATTAATTTATTTTATTTGCGACTTAAAAGCAAAACGAAACTGACAAAAACTCACTACGAATTGCAATTTGTCAACGCTGCATAGTTAAGTAAGAAAAAAAAAAAACGAGCGACAAAAAGTCATTAATTTTTGGTCAGTGGTTTTTATTCATTCACGTAAAGGTGGCGACCGTGTGCACCGAGCTCAAACAGTGCGTGCTGGAACAGTAAGTCTTAATATTTTAAACATTTTGAAATAATAAATTTTATATATATCTAAAATTGCATACATTTAAATTTACAAAACATAAAAAAAGATACTTAATTAAGAGAAAATCTTAAAAGAAAGCACTAAGTTTATAAAACAGCTTTCAAAATATATAAGCTTTAAAAACATATAGGTTTTAATAACTTATTTTAAGATTTTATATATTAAATTTTATATATTTTGTATGTTTTATACGTTTAAATTTACAAAACATAAAATAAGAGACTAAATAAAAGATCTTCCAAGAAAGCATTTAGTTTTTAAAAAAGCTTGCAAAATATATAAAAAAAAAATATATAAAAATGTTAAAAGTTTTAATATATTAAAATGTATATATTTATAATGTTTTATACATTTAAATACGCAAAAAATAAAAGAAGATTCTTAATCAAAAGAAGATCCTAAAAAGAAGATACTACAAAATAGCTTGCGTAATATATGTTTGAATATTTTGTATAATTTTTTAATATATAAAATATGTTTTCTTTTTTTAATATTTTATATATTATATATTACATATTATATGATAATATATATTCTTTTATATTATTAATATTATATATATATATATATATACATATATATTTAAAGACACGGAACGCACTGTGTATGCAAATTATCTACGAAATTGATTTAACATCTGGACAAGGCATATGTTGCGCTCCCCCTGCCACAATACACAGGAAACAACAACTTTGTCATTCAATTGTGTTCGATTTGCATGTTGCCCGCCCACGTTTTTTTTTTATTGTTTTGTTTTCTATTTTTTATTTAAATTTTTTTGTTGTATTTTCTCCTTCCCTTTGTTTTTTGTCGACTTGCATTTCGCTCTCCGTCTCTTTCCCGCTGTTTCTAAGCGCCTTAAAAAAGCAAAGACGTTGACGGTTTTACTGTAATTGGCAGCTTGTTAAATGGGAGGATAATTGAGTCTCTATTGCCTTTGACTAGACTTTATGCTAAAACTAATTAAAATTATTCGTTCTGCTTGTGTCATTCCAGGTGAGTCGAGTCGATCGGAAATTATCGTTCAATAACACTGACAAGTGTTGGTAAAAAGCAAGGAACGAGCTGGTATTTATTGATTGATAATAACACTGACAAGTGTTGGAAAAGCAAGTAATAAGCTGGTATTTGTTGATTGATAAGAAGTTCAAGAAGAAAGTTCAATTATTAACAAATTATTAAATTATTAATAAGGAAAAAGTGTGCGTTATGCATCTTATTACCTGCATTACCTCTATTTTCTGTTTTCGTCGATGGGAAATTATCGTTCAATAACACTGACAAGTGTTGGTAAAAACAGCGATAAACTAGTGATTATTGATTGACAAGAAGTTCAAGAGAAAAGTTAAATTATTAATTAATTACTAAATGTTTAATGAGGAAAAAGTGTGCGTTATGCATCTTACTACTGCACTACCTCTATTTTCTGTTTTCTTTGGGATCAATTTAATTTTTTCGCATTAAAAAGTATTGGTAAAAAGAAAGGAATATACTGGTATTAATTGATTGATAAGTAGTTCAACAAGAAAGTTAAATTATAAATTCAATTATAATTTAAAAAAAAGTGTGCGTTTTGCATCTTATTACCTGCATTACCTCTATTTTCTGTTTTCGTTGGGATCATTTCAGTTTTCGCGAACTTAAAAGTGTTGGTAAAAATCATGCAATAATCGAATATATATAGATTAATAAGAAGTTCAAGAAGAAAATTAAATGATTAAATTTGTATTAAATAATTAATGAGGAATAAGAGTGCGTTATGCATCTTAATACCTCTTATTTTCTGTTTTCATTCGGATCATTTCAATTTTTGCGCATTTGAAAAGTGATATATTCCCCGGAATGGCCACTAACACCACGTTTTGTGTGACACACATTAAGGGGAGACCTTCCTCCGCCGGTTTCCCCTTACACACGCATTTGCATTGACGTGGATAAGTTTTAGTTAACTGCCCAAAGTCATGGCGGGGGAAAATGGGGGAAATGTGTAAAAGAGAGAGGGAAGGGGAAAGGTAAGGGTAAGGGTAAGGGTAAGGGGTTTCGGGTTTGACTGGGTTTGTTTTCGTTCGTTTTATAGAATTGTGAACACACCCAAAAAAAAAAAGCTGGAAAAAAAAAGAACAGCATGCGCGTTTTTGACTCGATTTTCCTTTACAACATTGAGACAACATTGTCATGGTCTATTTGGCTTTTGGGTTTTGTTTTTTCCCTCTCTTGTATACACTGAAAATAAAGAGTGTACAGAAATAAAATGTCAAGGCAATCGATCGAGTGATGGCAGAAATTTTAAGATTATCTTGCAGATATTTAAGGAGAAAATTACCTGCTCTTACCCTTACTTGCTTGTCGCGGAAAACCTTTGAAAAACCTAGAAAAATTCAATTACGAACCGCGCCTAAAAAAAAAGTAAGAAAGAAGGAATAAGAAGCTGTTACCCAACTAAGCCTGGGCTTATGAGTTTTTTTTTTGTGGCTTGGAACCAGGCTTCTTGGGCTCTCCTGGCGCGGCCTTATGTAAACAGAAAACGACAGTAATTTTCCCAGCTAAATTTACCTCTTTAAACCCCCCGCCGGAGCAGCGGTGGAAAGCTTAAAAGATTTGCTTTGTGCGAGCTCCTCATTTTCCTCCTTTTCCTCCTTTTTTTTTTTGGGTTTGTAATAACTTTCAGTTATGAAAGAGCGAGGCCCGGGAGATGTTGTATTCTAAAATTACAATGCAACATTTGTGGCTGCGAGATGCGAGGAGCACACACACACACTTGCCCACAAATCTATATTAAGCACAATTTAAAATTATTTTACATTCAACACCCACCGACCCGATCCATGGGGTAAAGGCAGTCAGTCAGTCCCTCCTTCCACCTGGCTTGTTTGCGGTCTGCGTAAATCAACCCAGTGGAAATTAGTTGGAGTTAAATCGCTGAGAAATTGGCTTAAAATGAGGCTAATTAGCCCAAAGGGTTCACCACGCGGCAGGTCAGGTCATTAGGGAAAGTCTGTGGGTTAGCAAAGTGAAGTATTTATAATGTTATTTGATAAATTCAACTTGATTTTCAAGTTTTAAAAGGTTTTTTTTTTATTAAATAATTTTATTTAATTTATAAAGTTCCCAAGTTCCTTAGAAGTGTTTCTCTCAGCTGGCTTATCCCGACCCCAGTGTACATCCCTGACCTTTGGGTCTCAAATATTTATCCCATTTACATTCCTGAACAATGTGTGTGCCTTGATTTCCATCTGACACTGACAGACATCGGTTATGGTATCTTCCTGTCGAGACCGAGACTGAGACCGAGACTGAGACCGAGACCGAGACCCAAAAGCAAAATGCTGGCCAGGCTCAATCTAATTAGATGGTGTTTTTTTTTTCCAGTCTGTTTTCTGTTTCTATTTTGGGACCGCACACAAATTAAGTTTGCCGTTGTCTTAAAGGAACTCTCTGCTAACATGGCCAAAATGGAGAGGATTTAAGGATGTCTTTCACTTCTCTAACTATACAAATATTCTTGGCTCAGGGAAATGAGTTCACCACGAGTTTTCCCTAATTAATATTGTGGTAATTTGCATATTATTACTAGTTTTCCCCCCTCGGGGTTTCGTGACAATTTCTGGCTCTCCAACACACCCATTTTGCTCCTACGCTCTGATTAATTGTGAATTATGTCATGACTTCGACTTCGACGAGTTATCTGTTTATATAAGCGGATAATTTTGTTGTTTGGAAAATGCAGCAGCATTTATGCATTGATATACAGGTATTCGATGGAACTCTGCTAATGAAGCTATAGCCATAACCTGACCTGAAATCCGAACCTAATACAGTTTGCCTGCTCATTTAGCGCAGGCCAAGTGGCTGGCTTTGGCTTTGGCTTTGGCTTTGGCTTTAACTCGAAGAAGTTGGAAAATTATGCTAATTTTTTTGGGTGCAGTGTTGGAGTTGGTAACGCTTCGGCAAAGCGTTTACCAATTCAATTAGCTCTCCACTGATTGCTTGTGGCTTAGAGTGTGTGTGGCTTAACCTGAAAAAGGGTAAAGAAAATTTGAAAAATAAGCTATTTGCGGTGAAGTGTGGATACCCTGCAGATGAGAGTTATAAATTGATATAAGAAGTGTGATTAAATATATTATAATACATATAATTATAATATATATAATATATAAAAATTTAGATATAGCAATGTTATTATAATAATGTAAATATAAAAAATATATTACAGTTATGTAAATGATTTACAGCCTTCTGGGGACTTGCTTTCTAATATCTAAGTACTATTAGGTGATGAATATGAATGTTATTTATTAACAAGAAACGAAGCTAACATCTTGAAGTCGAAGTTTGTAATCTCTATCATTTTGAAAATTAATTAAAGCACAAAAAAATGTATTAAATAATAAAAAAAAAAAAATAAATAAAATACATAATAAATAAAATAAATAATAAATAAAATAAATAATAAATAATATAAATAATAAATAAAATAAAATAAATAATAATTAAATTTCGGCAAAATTGCATGTCCTATGTATGTACATATGTCAGCATATGGAGTTCTACATTTTACAAATTACATTTTTTGTTGAATTTTTGACAATGTTAATGAACTTTATAACCCTTTAAAAATTTGAATAGAAAAATTAACTCATCCATTTTTTTGAGCGTTCTTGGCTAGATTGACTCGTCTGTTGATATTGATATATATGATTTATAAAGTCGGAAGTGGCTCTTTCACTGCATTGCACATCTATAACTCGAAATGTTAATACCCTGCAAGGGTATTATAAGGTTTTAACCTTTAATTTTCATCCTGAGGCAAAATGTTGCTAAACATTTTCCCAGCCACATGGGCTTAGCAACATTTGCCCAATCACGTTTTTTATATGTTATATCGTGTTAGATTTTATATTATTTTTTTAGTTATACCTAAAAAAAAAAATTAAATTAAATGTAAGCCTTAAAGCCTTGCCTAGCGGGAATTCTGTTGTTCTCTCAAGCCGCTATTTATTATCATTTTTTTCTCTTTCAATTGCAATTGAAATTCGACTCGAAGCGCCACAAAGAGACTCGACTTCAACTCGATCAATGTCAATTGCACCTGCAGCACAGCATCAGCAGCATCAGCAGCAGCAGCAGCAGCTTCGCTGAGCGATAAACCGGCGATAAAACGATAAACGATTTGCCGCATTGTCAACACGACAACATGTTTGGTGAAAAGCACCGAATGCGCCCAGGTAGCTGCAAGAGCGAGGCACCTCCTCCGGAAATCTCGAACATCTCCCCAGACCCGCGGCGACTTTCAAAGTCAACAACAACCAGATTGAAATGAGAAAAGTAAACGGTTGCTGCAACTTGTTGTCGCTGATGAATGTTAAGTAATTGCATTGAGCTGTTGTTGTTGTTTCTGCTGACTGTTCAGTCAGCGCCGGATAATCGGATAAGTTTAAACAGAAACATCTGCTGCGATCGGAGATATATATTGTGTATATAGAGATATGTGTGTGAGAGAGTACGTGACGAATTTGTAAAGAACACGGGGCGAAAAACAGATGGCACACAAAAGATGTGTGTTGTTTTAGCGGGTTTTGTACATATTTTGAGTTTGATTGCCAAATGCAGGGTTTGCACTAGATTTATAGGTATCTAAAATATATAAATAACTTGAAAAAATGCAAGCAATTGTGGATTAATCTCTAGTGTATCTTGGAGATACTAAAACAATCTACAAGTTTCAAAACTGTGCACTCTTGTAGTGTCTCTTGGTGGCGCCACTCGCTTTTGGCATTTATTCCTCTGTCTTATTGCCAACTGAAATTCTTTTTATAAAATCACAGCCACCACCCACAACACCCACACCACCCACTATTACAAATTGTTTTCCCCCTCGTCAGATTGCACAACAAAAACAGACAAGCATACGGTATTACGTACTATAATAAATCGTATATGTTCTCTGCCCATCTCTCGGGGCTTCAACTTTGACAAGGGAGTATGTATGGTATGGTGGTACTGTTCGATGCAGCATGGAGGTGGATCATCATCATCATCATCAACTGGCAGCTCTTCAGGTGCTTCAGGTGTTGTTCCAAAGAGGTGATACATCTGCCGCTGCCGCTGCCATAAAAGTTAAGTGGCCAGCAAATGTGGCAATTTCTTCTTCACTGTGGCTCCTATTTTCCAACTAGTTGTATATACATACATATATTTATTTTTTCTTCGTTTTTTTCTTCTATTTATTTTTCTCAGACCCCCCCACACGCAATAATAATATTATTTTTGTAGTTTTGTATTTGAATTTGTATTTGTATTTGTTTGTGACCAACTCGAGTCGATAGTCAAGCGATATGCAGCGAATTAAGGTCAAGTTTGTCGCATGTGCGTGCCATCATCATCATCATCATCATCCTCATAATCGTTGTAGTCGTAGTCAAAGTCGTAATCCTCATCGGTGGCGGTGCGTGTTGCAATCTTTTTACTGCCACCGCCACATGTCATCAGAGAAGAACTAGACACTGTGTGAGGGAAGGGGGGGTAGAGGGGATTGAGGATAGAGGCGGGGTATCAATCATAAAAATTTTCAGGTTTATTTGTTGCTATTCTCATCGCTAACAGCTTTCTTAGGAAAGTCATCAGACTGTTAGGTATGTAAGCAAAAAGTATGAAAAGCAATGGGTTTCAATGCCTGGCTATCCTATAAAAATATTTTTGAATATATTACATATAATTTTGCAATATTTACTTTTATGTAAAATATGTACGAGTATATAAAGTCAAAATAGGATTAATCTTAAAAAAAAACATTTTTTTAAGGCAAAGAAAAATGCAAAATAATACAATATAAATTAGGGAAGAGAGAAGATATCAATATATCGATTTTACGTCTATATTTAAGGCGAATGTCGATATATAGTAACTCGATATTTTAATATTGAAGAAATCAGGCCTAAAAAAATGAGGCTTACAAAATTAGGCCAGCAGAACATATCAATATATCGACTTTACGTCGATATTCGAGGCGAAAGTCGATAAATAGTCTGGAGAAAGAGGCTTGAAAAAATCAGGCCTGTCTCCTTAAATAATTTAGGTTAGAAAAATTGTTTATATATTTATTAGGCCCGAAAAAAAAAAATTTTAAATCATGCAAAATCGTTTTTGCTTAAGATAATATTCATAATGTAACGTTGAACATGATATTTTTTGATTATTTTAGCAAAATATCCAAAAATTTGTATACAATAAATGCGATATTATCGATATTTAGAGTTACAATAGATCAAAGTTTTCTATGCTATCTTTGTGCTATTTTATTTATCGAACTTTGTCTATCGATATACATCGATATACCCCATTAAACATTAGAACACCATCACTGGGTATTGGCTGTCACCATTAACGACAAAAGTCCAGCATCAGTTGAGCTGGAAAAGCCATTAATAAGTATTAGCAAGACTTTGTATTCATTTACCCTTTATTTTTTTTTGTACTCGATTTGTTATTGTTTGCCTTGCTCTCGGCGTCTTTTAATATAACCCGAAAGCGAGCTGGCTCCATCATTGCTTAAATTGTTGCCAAAATGACAAAGTAAACACCGAACAAAGGAGAGTTAATGAAACCGAATGCGAAGGCATTGATTCTTGGCCAGTTTGAAGTCATTAAGTTACTATTTTACGCCAAATGTTTGCCTGATTTGTGACAGTTGTGAGACGGATATATGTGAAGCACAGCCCAAGCTCTGAGATTCATGTTCGTGATATTTAATATCCAAAGAGGCTGCACTTTCCCAAGTTAAATGTAAAAAAATCAGGAAGAGCGGGAAACCCGAAGGGCAGGCAAATCAGCCAAGTTAAAATGATTAAAAAGGAGGAAAAGGGCATTGGCTGAAAAATTAAAGTGCAACGAGAAACTGCAACAGACTGCGTGTCGATGGGCAAGAAACCGCTTCGGGATGGGAAATTGTTGGAAAACGGGTGACGGGAGACGGGGGAAAACTTGCTGGGAATGGCAAATGCATTTCGACAAAGGTGCCTGCGTTATTGTTATGTAATAACAGGGAAGTCACCGCCGCCCTCACGCACTTCCAAACCGAAGCAAAGACAAAAAGCATAAATAATACACAGCAAAAATCACAAAGATAAATACCATAAATATGGGGAAAAAGGAAACCGAAGCCACAACCAGAGCTGATCAAACACCCAACTTCCGATGGGTTTCAAGTTACACACAATACTGCAATATGTGTGCAGGAAAAGTCACACACAACATTGAGAAAATTTGTCTCTCATTTTCGGGTAAAAGTTGTAAAAGTTCTCCTGGAAATTTCAGTATTCAAAGTCAATCAATGCAAGTGTCCAAAGTCTATTGGAAATTGAATTATTCAGAAGGGCATCACTTTTGACAGCCATTATTGAGCTGAATAACTAAGCAAAACAATTTATATTAATGCCACACAGCTCTTGTCTAGATGTCCCAAATTGTTTTTTGCAGTTTACTTAAATGTGCCATGAATATATATATATTTTTTTTATATATATTTATTTCACCTTTGTCTTTGTCTAAAAAAATGTTTTCAACGCATCCGGCTGGCTGCATCGGCACTTGGCTCTCTTAATTCAATGGGACGGCAGCCATTGACAGGAAATCTAATTTCCATGTAAGCCCAGCAACGAAAAGCCTTTTAAATTCCATAACAAAAAGGGGTAACTCCCTCCGGGAAGGGTCCTGTATGCAGTCTAGTTTCCTCTACCCTTAAATAACCAACACTGCTGACGTTGGTCAATGCAAAGTAAATTAAAGCTATGCCAGAAAAGGAAAACCCAGAGCTCTACACTAATAAATACATATATATTTTATATGTTAAATATTTTAAATAAAATATATTAGGCAATATATTTTTGTTTAGGAAATGCTTCTTGGTTTCCCAGGACCTGTTGCGAAAAGAACTGAAATCAAGCTTTTTTTGGCTAAATATCTTTTGTTGCAGTGCAAGGGAAATCGCTTGTGGCGTTGCCTCCATATAGCTCCTGGCTGTTCTTTTTTATTCGTTCTTATTTTTTTTCTCCTTTTTTTTTGTGTCTAGGGTGTGGGCCACTTGAAGTCGCCAGCATTGTTTTCAGCTCAGCGCCCGCTAAAAATAGTCAAAGGCATGTGCCCTCCATCTGTATCTGCATTTTCCTCATCAACCGAACCGGCATCGAGAAATACAAAAAAGAAAAACAGCGAGAAAAAAAGTGAAGAAAATAGCTTTACACGGGAGTTTCGACTATCAAATACCCGGTGGAGAAGTTATTGGGTCTAGGAATGGTAGAACATATCGATATATTGATCATCTTTTATGGTATAATTGTGTAACATTTCGATAAATGTGCAAAATTCGATATTAAGTGTGAGATATCAAACCATTTAAATAGAGAAATAAAAACAAATAAATTGAAAAGAGTTTTTGGGATATTTATCAATAATATCGAAATAATTAACAATTAACAATAGATATTTTTCGATAACATTTAATATTTGAATTAACGCTTGTGTATCGATATTACCCATGAATATCGTAAAATGAAATTTAATCATCAAATATATCGTAAAATCGTTTTATATTAAAATATTATATATAATTATTTATTTATAAAAGATTATTAATTATAATAAATCATATATAACAAAATTTACGATAAATTCTATGATTAAATTTCATTTTACGATATTCATGTATAATATCGATACACAAACTTTTCGATTCTAATTTTTCGATATCTAAAACGTCGATATATCAAAGTGTACGATATTTTTCGTTATTTTTTCGATATTTAAAGGTCGATACATCAAAATGTACAATATTTTCGATATGATATTGAGAGCAATATTTTTATCAAAGTAAAATATCGGACCTCTCATCTTTGCACATAAAGCAACATTTTTAACTGTAACTAGAAGGAATTTTTTTGTTTATGTTTTCTCTTAATTTTTTTTTTTTGGTTCTTGCACAAAGTCTTCCCTTAACCTTTTCTAACTAAACTTAACTGTTGCAAAAATGTCTAGATCTTTTTGTCTGCTGATGCTGATTTACTATATGCCTCAAGATTCCAGCTTTTCATGGGAAACTCCTAACACCACATTTCTTAAGTAAGTGTAGACTAAAGGGAGAGAACTGGCGCTGGAGCTGGATATGGAGCTGAAGTTTATATTCTCCAGTTTTTTTCTGTTTTTTTTTTTGTTCCTTTGCTGTTTTCATCCTATATTCCTTCCATGGACATGGACATGGGCATCCCGGGGCGTCGTCGTCAAGTGCACGGCCCTGCGTCAAGTTGCCAAAGCAATTGAGTTGAGTTGACTCGAGTTGACTTTGCAAAGAGCGAAGGAAAATGCTGGGAAAGGCGGGAAAACTTGAATAGACCAAGACGAAGACCAAGCCGGAGACCGGGACCAAGACCGAGACCTAGACCCACTCGAAGAAAAACCAAGTGACTAAAGGAACAAAGACAAAATCACATACCACGGTGTGGCGGTGTTTAATTGGGATCTGGAACTTTTCACAGGGGGCCTCAGGTATATATATATATGCACATATATGCACATATATATATATCCAATCGGAGCAGCAAATAACTAATTCATGTGGGACAATGGATATCTGTACCACTGCCTGACTGACTGACTGCCATTTTCCCGTTTTACATTTCCCATTTCTCCATTTCCCAGTACCTTGCCTTCTGCCTTCTGCCAACGGTACTCGGATGTGCACACAAATGTGGAAAACTAGTTCGCAACTCGATGGCCATTGTTAATGACTATAACTATAACTGCCTGTAGAGCGGGGAAAAGCGGGAAAAATGCGGGGAAAAGGTCGGAAAAACTTGGAAACTTGCAGGCCGCAAACTGAGTGACATTAGCAAGGCCATCTGCGGGGGCAATTTGTAATCGAATTTCTATAACTAAGTCACCATTAATATTGATGAAGGTGTCCGGCCAAGTTCTTGAAGGATTGCCCTGCATTTTGGCCAAAAAGTCAAGGCATTCTCTAAGCTTGTCTTCAGTGACAGTGTGGCGCGGCAATGTGGCAGGCTTCAGGTGCAGTTTTCAGTGTCCCGAAATTAATCCTCAAAAAAAAGTCCTTTTTTTCAAGTGCTAATTGTTTAAAGTGTGAAACTTGTCTCAACGTCAAGTTCCTCAAGTGTTGACTCACTAAAGTTTATATATTCTATTCTCTATTTTCCCCTTTTGTTACTACATTTCTCAACTCGAAATCGCCTGGTCATTAGCTCTGTATCGGTTTTTCGTCAGTTTTCCATGGAAACCTTGCACAACCTCTCACCACCCGCCGTCTGTTTTTCCCCCTCGATTCCGCACATTAACACCTAGCTTCTCGCTTTAGCTCTTATTTTGTTTTCAGCATTATTTCGTGGATTTTTATTTTGTGAGAACCTGAGCATAACACTTTTCTGCAGCTCCACAAGTGGCACAAAATAAAAATCGAATAAAATACGGTATACCCAACGATTTTCACACCAAATCGTAAATAGTTTCAATTCGATTTTAATTGCAGATTGTGAGATGTGAGCTCTGTTGATAATTGGGTCGAAAAAAAAAAGTTTGAGAAGGAAGTTTAATAATTTTGCTAGAGTTAAAGATGGAAGTTGAATATTTTGAATACTCTTTAGTGAATATTTTTGCAACTTTTCTGATTTATTAAACACATATTATTCATAGATTAGGAACATATCAAGGTTATATATCATATCATGTCATTTTTGTAGGTTCGAACCCGGTAAAATGCGTAATATTATTAATATTAGTTAAGTAATTACAAGTTTTGGGAGCTCTGAGCAAGTTTAGTTAATTTTAAGACAGGTTACATGTGAGCTCTGTTGATAATTGTGTCGAAAAAAAGTTAGAGAAGGAAGTTTAATATATTTGATACTCTTAAACAAATAATTTTATGTATTTTATGATTTATTAAACACATATTATTCATAGATTAGGAACTTATGAAGATTATATATCATATTATATTATTAAATAAGAATAGCCTCTGATTTGAAGGTTCAAACCCAGTAAAATGTTTAATATTTCCGCAGTTAAGCTAATAGTTAAAAGTTATGCAACTTATGAGCAAGTTTAGTTAATTTTGGGGATGATTTTAGGATGACAAACCTGAGCTCTGTTCCATGTCCTCAAAATTCAGCAGTTTCTCAAAGACAGCGGCTTATAAAATTTGCCAACTTGGCTTGGAGAATTTCTGGCTCTGAGCGAAACTTGGCCAACCGAGAGATGGGGGTGAGGAGGAGCAACAGAGTGGGAGGAAATTAGGAGAGAAAAAGATGGAAAGATAGAGGCAGAGATGGCGATAGAGATGGATATGGAGAGTGGGTGTTCCCCCCGTTGCTCAATTTCATACACACACGAAATTACTTTGCAACTCGTGGCCGAGCGTGGCACGAAGCCTTGTGGCCTCATTAGAAGGCCTCCGGGGAGTGGGAGGAGCGGACAACTAGAGAACTAGAGAATTTGAGAATCGGAGAACGGGATGCTGCCATGGTGGAGCATCCACGCAGGTGAGACTATAGTTGCCAGCTACTTAACCATTCTGGCCTGCATTTTCTGCACTCCGCTGGAATATTTATGAAGTATCTCCGAGCACGGAAAGGGGAGCTTCCACAGCAAGCCAGCTTCTCTTTCTGGCCAAAGGTTAATTATTATTCCTGCTTTCCTCATATAGTATATAATTTGATATGATTTAAATATTACTTTAGTACTCGTACTGTGGACAAACCTTGATGGTTTGCTGCCACTCAGCTTGTCATAACAATTAGCAATGGAAGCGGTGGCTTTGGTTTCTTCGTGGGCGTTCCATGAGTTGGCAAAACATTAATAATAATAATAATAATATTAATAACAAGGAACACATACTGTATATGGATATGTGTCTGTGATTTGTATAATTTGTGCGAGCATTCGCATTGCCAGATCTCTGAGATTTCTTTGTTGCATATTGGCATTAATAAGTGGCTCATTAATCACTCCCGGTAATAGGTACACTCAATGCCTTCAAATAGAATGAATAATTGAGAGAATGAGACACTCAGACTGTGACTCTGACTCAAACTGACTGATGGACCGATGGAGAGTGAAAACAAGTCAAAAATGTTGCAAAGAAGACTGACTCCCCCGCGGACTCTCGTGGCTCACAAGGCTCTCGTGGCTCACATGGCGTATGATTAATTTTGCACAATCATTTACCATTTTCCATTTACAATTATGCAAAAAGTTACGGAGGTGGCTTAGGTGCATTTTTGGTAAGCAAAAGTTTGTTTGTTTGTTTGGTTTCCGTTAACTGTTGCACATTGCCGCGTTTGGTAATTAATGAGGCATCAGTGCGTGTGTTTTGCAACAAGAAAAGATTGCAAAATTCAAGATAAGTACAACTGCATAATGCGTATGTTTTGGGGTTTTATAAATAAAAAAGATTCATTAATCCTACCTCTCCCACATATTCCAGAATATTGCGAAAATTAAACCTCTCGCACTTTTCAGTGCGTGAAAGAGGCGCGTTTAGGGGGTTCCCCCAAAAAGTTACCCAAACTCAATTTTGCTAAAGTGAATTGGGTCTCTTTTTTTTTGCTCCCTGTTTGGCCGTATATATAATGTAATTTTATAAATGTTTTCACATTTTGCGGCAAAATATTTATGCAATTTTCCCCAAACTTTTTTTTTCATCTTGTATTCCTGTTTTCTTTTGTTTTGTTTCCTTATTTGTTGTATCCCCATTTGAGACGATTATTAATGGTCATGAGCATGAGACATCGAATTTGACTTGACTGCTTGCTGCTGCCGTTTTTTTTTTCTCAATCTCAATCGTTGAAATCTGAATCAGAATAGGAATCAAAATCACAATTTCTTGCTTAGAACTTGTCCTCTATTTACACTGGGGAAAAATGATGTGTTATTTGGTAAATTAATCAGATCAAAGAGCAAGAAATATCATGAAGCCTAAACATTTCTTCATGATCTTTCTAGTTTTTTGATCTGATTTATTTACCAAATAATACATAATTTTAGTAATTACTTGTAAACCAACGAATGATGAAATATAAATCTTGAAATCAAGGAATAATGTGACCATGATCCAATTTGAATCATGCAAGTAATGCCTAATGTGACCATGATTGGTTATAAATCATGAAAGTTACAAAATATTATATTATTAACAAGATCGACAATAAATCATAAAAGTTAGATATAATATTAGTTACATCAATTGAAATTAGAAAAGCAAAACTTAATGTGACCAGAAATCATGACAGCACAGAATAATGTGACCATGATAGAGTATGAACTATGAAAGAAAAGAAGAAGGTAAACAGATTGATGAAGAATCATAAAAGTAGAGAATATGGCGTCAAAGGCGGTAAAGAATCATGTCACCACACTCATAAAAATATTCTTTTAGATTAATATTATAGCCCTAAAACTAAGAAAATGTTTCTAGAGTTACAAAAAAGTTCCAGGGCAAGCTTCCTTATTAAAAATTTTTTTAGGGTTACTTTTTCTTATTTTCCGAAATTTTCCGGTTTTCCGATTTTCTTCGTTTAGTTGCTTTCTTTATTTACAGGCGAATTTCACTTTCTTTACTGGTGGCAAAATCGCCCTACAATTTATGGCGACAAAATTTCGCATATGTGCGCTTAAAATTCCCAACTGGTTCTAACATCCCCCGCATGAAGTGTCGGTTGCCGGCCAAGGCTTAGATATGTGTGTATGATGTTATTGTGTATGTGCTATTAAAAAAGTAGTCAGTCTCTACTGTTAATATTTACTTAATATAAAAGTAACTCCATTTTTTCCCCTTATTTAAGAAAAATTACTCTTTAAATAAGAAAAACATTCTCATTTTAATGGACAAAGAAAAATCTTCTCCTGTAATCGATTATAAAGAACGAAAATAAAATATTTTATGTTACTTTATTTGTACCATACCATTTTTCTTTTAATGTTCTTCAATTTAGAAATGAATCAATCCCATGTCTGTGACACTTGCAATTTCCAATTGTTTATATTAAAAGCTTAGCTGTGTTTTTCCCAGTGCACTCTGTGGGCCAGGTCTAGTGTTCTATAATAATGTTGGCAGTACTGGCAGTGGAGTGGCTGGCGGAGTGTGGGAGTTGCTGCCGTTTGTTCTGGCTTTCTTGGCGGGAAACCCACACACAAGACACAAGACTGGCCGGAATAAGTCGAGTCTCGGCCAGAACTGTTGTGTGGCGGCATTCTGACTTTGATTTCTGCAAGTTTCTGGCCACAGAAATTGACGGGAAGGTAATGTCGCGACCGCGATGACAAGCCATGATGAGGGCCATGGCCAAATCCTGTTTCATTTGCATACTGGCCCGCAGCTTAAGATGAATGACTTCATCTATTTGAGTGGATTATTATTCATAAATTTGCAGTTTCTACATGTTCTTAAAATCGATTATATTCCCTGAATTTGAGTGTATATTTTTATCTTTAACTGTGTACGCTTTTTTATTTACAGATGAACACAAACTGAACTCTGGCTCATGGGAGGACACCTTGGACGAGCCTCAGCATCAGCATCAGCACCAGCACCACCAGCACCACGCTCACCTCAGCCAGCGGCGCCAGCAGAGCTCCTTCATCGGTCCACCGCAGTCCAGTGTCAGCATCACCACCGCCCAGCTGCACAGTGCTTTTAGTCGACGGATAGCCGAGCAGCGGGAGCGGGATCAAAGGGACCAAAGGGATCAGACGGGCTACACCGCCCCCTATAGCGGCACCACAATTGCCGGCGGAAGCTTCAGCGCCAACGGTGGCCAGGCTGCCGTTGGTGTTGGCGTCGCGGACGGCAGGAGCAGCTGCAGCAGCAGCAGCGAGCGCGACAACAAGTCCCCCTGCAGTGAGAGGGACAGGGAGAGGGACAGGGAGCGGGAGAGGGAGCGGGAGCGGGATCTGGAGCAGAAGCCAGGTCTCACCGAGGAGGAGCAGGTTCTCACCGAGGAGGAGCATACCAGCAGCAGCGTGAGTTCGCTAAGCGCCGGCAACCAACGCAATTCGCAATTGCGTTCAACCTTCAACAAGGCCAAGCAGCATTTGTCTTTTGACAAATGGCGCACGGCCGCCATTGGAAGCACCACAGGTTCCGGTTCCGGTTCCAATTCCGTTTCCGTTTCCGGTCAATCCCCAGCAGCCACTGAGAACAGCAACAACAACATGATTATGCGCAGGGCTAGCGCCTGCACCATGGCCTCAACTGGAGGTACCGGTTCAGGTTCAGGCTCCCAACGGGAAGATGCCACCACGCCGGGCGAGTCACCGGGCGGCCGATTGTCCCGATGGTTCTCCATTAGACGCGGCTCCTCGCACCAGTACGACGTGGGCGGACGCGATGGTCGCCATTCTACAGCCTCCAGCTTCGATACGCCCGACTCCGGTTCGAGTGCGGGCAAAGGTGGCGGCGCCTTGGAAGGAGCAAGTTGGGAAACTGCAGTGGATGCCACATCGGCCCAAAAATTGGCGAATTGCGGTGCCAGCAAAATGATGCCCGGAGTGCCAGAGGTGAGTACAAGGAAGCCTTGAAAAACAACCTTTATTTATATTTAAAAAAATATTTTTTAATAATTTCTATTGTTTTTAGTACGAGGATGATGGAGGCGGCTCTGGCGATGGCAATCGCTTCAACATGGACCTGATGATGACGCCGGGCAGTCGGGCCAATGGAACAGCTCGTACCGCCCAGAATCGTCTAATCGTTCCAATGCTGCCACCCGCCCCCGCCGGACTGTCCCAGCAGCAGCTGAAGCGGCGCCACATTGTGGCGGCCATCGTTCACAGTGAGAACTCGTATGTGGCCACCTTGCAGAGACTAGTCAATGTAAGTCTAGGTTCTTTTTTATTCAAAGCATGTGTAATTGAACCCTTGAAAAGGAAAAGAACAAGTTCCCAATATAGTATCAACAGCCGAGTTAATCTAGTTTTAAATTTTTATACCTTTTTTACAAGAATATTTTCTCAGATACATAAACATAAGTAACAGAGCTCTTTAAATGAATTCAACCTGCATGATCAATCGACTCCTCTCTCTTAAAATTGATTGCAAGAAATTAAAGATAGCAAAGCTCTCTCTCAGTGCAGCCAAAGAGAACTCTCTCGTTCGCTACTAAGCGTTATTCTTGGTAAAAGTGAGAGGAAAACAACTTTTTTTAATGATTAACAAGTAAAAAGCCAAAATATAACACAACTCTTGAACCTATTTAAATTTTAATGGCGCTGTAATTTAGTTTTCTGTTGATAATTTCCCAGAATTGACATGAAGTTGGTCTAAACTGAAGTCTAAGAAACACACAAGCATCAGTATTTCTTAGACTTCAGGCTTTACAACTTTATATTTGTGATGAGAGAGAGAGATAGAGATGCAGTTTAGTCCAGTCCTATGTTCAGCTTGGAATCCTTGACCTCCGCCGATTCAGATTCCAGGACGAGCTTAAAGCTTAAACTGAGTTTGGGAACCTTGAACATATGCCTGAGGTTCTGACTGCCTGGTTCCTGGATCTCCTGTTCCTCTGGAGGCTGGAAATAGGTCTCCACCCCGTACAAATCCTGGTCGAAGTCTAGCTCCTTGTTCGAAACGGGAGTCGTTGTCAGGGTGTCGGGATCAATGAGAATATCAATATCGATGGGCAACAGCATATAGTGCTCGCCAGTGAGCTCGTCAATTAGTGTCTTCCCCAATTGCTCTATATCCTGCTCCTTGATGAGGTCCGCCTGCAGCACCTCGCTGCTATTCCATCGCTCGACGGCTGTGTCCTCCACTCCGTCGCATTCCATCAGCTCCTGCGGATCCTGGTCAGTATCTGACGGCAACTGGAATCTGGTCAGCTGTGGCGGCTTTATTTGAATGAAACTCTCCCTCCTGCCATTTTCCACATACACCTTGATGTGGCCCAAGGCCTCGGCTACGGCTCGATCTCGTTCCCTCTGCTGGCTGTCTGCCTCTGGCTGCCCGTCCATCTTGGCTAATGAAAAAACACTTGAATAATCAGATAAATATATATATACTTTGGCTATTTTTCGGTTGGGTTTTAAACTGTGAGATGATTTTGAAGTTGGAAATGTTTAGGAACAGGCACTAGATGAATGTCGGAAGTATAAAAAAGATCAACTCGGCTGATTGTTGCTATCAAGTACAAGTATATACCTTATATAATGCAATGCATGCTTAGTTTTAAACCCCATTTTAACCCATTTAACCATCGCATTTAACCTTTGATTAACTTTAGATCTCATTTCAAATCGTTCCATCTCTTTACATGCCATGCTCTCCCCATAAATGCAATTAATGCCGACTTCACCGTCCCAAAAAATAATTAATGCCAACCAACTAACTTTCTCTTACACTCACCAACTAACTATCTTATGTATCACTAACTGAACTCTTTGAACTAACTATAAATCGAACCCGAACCCATCAACATCATCATTTCTCCCACAACTCCATCAACTAGTCGCAAAATTAGAAAAAACCAGATATTTTAGGTAATTTCATTGATTTAAGAACCAAAACCCTCTGTTGATGAGAGATTATTAAGGTTTTTCCAATCAGAAGATAAACTTTATTTAACTTTTTGTATATTTAAACTAGAAATTGTACAAATAATGAATTATTTACCAACCTAAATCATAAAAGATACAAATGAGAAAGGAATAAATATATAAGAAAGAAAAATCTCTCTGAATGGAGCAACCTTATAGCTAGGAATCCTCTGCAACTGATTCAAATTACAACTATATACTTTATACTCTAATCTTTAGGATTACAAGAAACCCTTGGAGGAGTGCAGTCCGCCCGTGCTGAATCCGGTCAAGATCGCCACTTTGTTCCATTGCCTGCCGGACATCCTGCACTCGCACAAGCTCTTCCGCATCTCCCTGGCCGAGTGCGTGCGCAACTGGGATCGGGACGAGAAGATCGGCGACTGTTTTGTGGGGGCTTTCGGGAAGCCGCAGCTTTTGGAGATCTACTCCGGCTTCATCAATAACTTCTCGGCCGCCATGGAGCTGGCCAAGATGGAGGAGAAGCGCAAATCGGCGCTGGCCGACTTCTTCAAGGTAAAACAGATCAGCGCCCACGATAGGCTGTCGTTCTTTGGGCTGATGGTAAAGCCGGTGCAGCGTTTCCCCCAGTTCATCCTGTTCCTGCAGGACCTGCTCAAGTACACGCCACAGGGCCACCACGATCGCATGTCCCTGCAGCTGGCGTTGTCCCAGCTGGAGCTGCTCGCCGAGCTGCTGAACGAGAGCAAGCGGGAGGCGGAGCAGTACCAGGCCTTCAAGGAGATGCTCGGCCACATCTCGGGCACCTTCAACGCCCGATCCCTGAGCCTGAGCAGCGTCAGTGTGAGCGACTCGGCGGGCGGACATCCGCGTCCCAGGTACCTGCTCCGCGAGGACAATGTCACCCACATGGAGTTCAACCAGGCCGGCTTCATGGTCAAGTGCAAGCAGCGGCGCCTGCTCCTGCTCAACGACAAGGTCATCTGCGTGTCTGTGGCGCCCAAGCAGTCGCACGACTTTGGGGCCACCGAGAAGCTCACCTTCAAGTGGATGTTCCCCGTCAACGATGTGGAGATCGTGGACAACACCACCTCGGCCACTCTGTCGAGGATCCTGACAGCGGGTAAGTCTTAAACTTGCAATTCTTTCTTGGAAAATTTTTTTTTATAAATATTCTCTCCCTGAGCAGGCCTCAACCGCGGCGGCAGCCTCAAGTCCAATGCCAGCAGCAGCGCCAATGGCGGCAGTCCCTATGCCAACAGCACTCTGCCGGGCGGCGGGGAGGGTCACAGCACCCGATCGCCGGCCGCCCAGGTGGCCAACGGGCAGGCGGACAATCTGTGCAGCGAGATGAGCACACTGATGTACGACTACGAGGTGATCTCGCGCATCCACGACCTGGTGGGCAGCCTGAAGGGCAGCTACAAGGAGCTGAACGCCAACACCACCCGCAATGTGCTCAACCTGATCCAGGGATCGATCCAGCGCAAGGACGAGGAGATGGCCTGGGTGGACTCGTGCTGCCTCACGCTCAACGGCCGCCACAAGTCCGGCAAGGAGGAGTCCTTCACATTCCAAACGCAGACGCCGGCGGTCAAGAAGGAGTGGATCACCGAGCTGCGTCTGGCCCAGCTGGCCCTCGATCCCAACAATTCCCCAGCCTGGGAGCGCGGTGGCTCCCACCAGCAGCCCGCCATCCACCACCATCAGAGCTCCCCCCATTCGCAGCATCCGCACCAGCACCAGCATCATCCGGGCTCCCCCGAATCCCGCCAGACGCACGAGCAGCAGCAGCTCCAGGAGGCCGTCCAGCAGAAGCAGTCCCGCAAGATGCCGCTCTTTGTCAAGGCGATGCCAGTCTACAAGTCACAGCATCAAACCGAGGTAAGTCTATAATAAAGTTAGGCAGCAGGCAGGATGAAGGATTCATTTCTAACCGTCTTTCCTTCCAGGTGCGCTGTGGATGTTACTACAGCATCGCCAATGACACGAGACAGAGCGGCAACGCGCGACGCCGGCACAAGCAGCTCAACTACCTGTGGATGTGCAGCAGCGACGGCACCTCCTCGCACATCACCGTCCTGGCCCAGCATCCTCAGCAGGCGGGCAACCTGCGCGAGGCGGGGTCCTTTGACATATTCGAGACGCAGGTTTCGGCTATGGAATTTGTCAAGGGATTGGATCAGGCGAGAGCAGGAGGAGGAGGAGCGTTAAGCGGAGAAGGAGGAGGAGGAGGAGGCACTGGCACAGCGGAGCCAGCCAGCCTGCTGGATGATCTCGTATGGTTGGGCACGGACAGCCGCAAGATCCTGGTCTATTCCGCCAGGAATCCAGAGCAGGAGGAGCAGCTGGGCAGCTACTCGGTGCCTGGGGCCGTGCAGCGCATCCTGTACCACTTCGATGCGGTCTACGTCGCGTTGGCGGGTGCCATGGTCCTGATCTTTCGGCGAGGCCACGACGGTGCCTGGCAGCTGCGCGACCCGCAGACCATCCGGCTGGGCGACTCGGAGCTGCCGGTGCCCAGCCTGCTGCCCATCAACATGTGCATCTATGCCTCCTGCGGCAACCGGGTCTATGTGATGAATGCCCTGAACGGCGAGATCCAGCGGAGCTTCGAGGTCCAGCACGGGGCCAGCCAGCAGGTGAACCTGATGGCCCACTCGGGCATTGGCCTGTGGATATCCCTGAAGAACTCCACCATGCTTTGTCTGTACCACACGGAGACGTTCAAGCATCTGCAGGACATTAACATCGCCTCCAGTGTGTTGCGCAGCGACGGCAAGAAGGAGCAGCCGCTGAACAACAGCGCCGTCTACGTCACCGCACTGATGGCCTGCAAGGGCCTGCTGTGGGTTGGCACCAACGTGGGCATAGCGGTGACCATACCCCTGCCCCGTCTGGAGGGCGTGCCCATCATCAGCGGCGGCATCAACATGTCCTGCCACGCCCATTTCGGTCCCATCACCTTCCTGCTGCCGCTGATCCCGAAGGTCTATCCCGCCTATAAGCCGCCGGCGGCCATTGCTCCGTCGGTGCCCAGCATGGGCGAGGATCTGCTGCTGCCCCCCATCGTTGCGGATCCCAAGCTGGATCCGCTGGAGCTGGACGTCTCGACTGTGGTGGTGCTGCGTCGTGACCTGGCCAAAGAGGAGGCGCCACCTTTGAGTACAGACGGAGGAGGAGGAGGAGCAGCAGCTGAATCAGTCACACCAGTGTCGGCCTCGCCACGCAGCTCCAAGCTGGACAAACAGCACTCCCTGGATCAGAGCTTCACGGCCAAGATTCGAGCTTCGCTGGCCAACTCGCCGGCCTTCCATCGCAAGCGTTTCCGCGATGATCCCAACAGAATGTCCAAGACTCTGCCCCGCGGCCTGGGAGCCACTGGAGCAGCAGCAGCTGCTGCAGCCGCAGCGGCCGGAGGAGCTGCAGGAGGCACTCCAGGCGGATCTGGCAACACCTCGCAGCACAGCGAGCATGGCATCTGCGATGTCTACGGCCTCTATGGCAAGCTGATATTCGTGAAGGAGGACTACGACGCGGAGGAGGGCAATCAGGGCAATCTCATGGACATGATGTACGAGGGCATGCGGCGATCCGATCCGGAACTGGCTGCCATACCGGGCAAGGTCTGTACTCTGGATAGACGCCTGCGAATGAAGGCGTCGCGACCGAGATCCCTGGACCTGTCCAACTGGTCCGTGGACTCCAAGTCCTCTAGCCTGTACACCTCGTCGGGCAGTGAGGAGAGCATGGGCATCAAGCACTTTGGCGGCAGATCCGTCTCCCGGAACAGCAGCAGTGCCAGCCACAAGACATCCGGCACGGGCAGTGATCTGGGCAATATATCCGAGAACGGGCTGATGACCACGGCGGACATACACCATCACCAGCAGCAGCAGCAGCAGCAGCAACAGCTCCAGCTTAACAGCACTCCCAAAGGCAGCACTCCCGAGGAGGGCAGACTGGGAGCCGCAAGTATCGCCGGCCTGCGACTGGACAAACCCGCCGCGGCCGCCGTGGCCACGCTTAAGCGCAAGCAGAAACAGAACTCCAAGCAACAGCAACAGCAGAGTGCCGACGGTCCCAGGACGGTGATCACGCTGATGGGCGGCCGGGGCTACTGGCGCCAGATGTGGTACAGCCCCTCCAGCACAACCAGTGGATCGCCCAGCCACAAGAACAGCACTGGCAGTGGCGGCGGCGGCAGCTGGAGCAACGCTCGCGAGGCCATGCAGGCGGGCAGCGGCGGCAACTGCTGCTCCACGCTGACGGCCAACTCCAACGATGCCCACATCGTGGTCTGGGAGAAGAAGTTATAATCGCAGGAGTTGGTGTGCTGCTGCACCCTTCAGCAGCATCCGCACCAGCACCATCCGCCGCTCCAGGAGCTCTGGCGCTGCCAGCAGCAGCAGCAGCAGCAGCAGGGCCAGCAGCAGGCGCAGCAGCGCAGGGGACGCGGCCGCGTCCGGTTTCGAGGATCCTTTATCCAGCGCGATCGGAGTGCCGGCCACACAGAGGAGGGCTCCGGAATCGGAATCGGAACCGGAACCGGGACTGGGCCGAGCTCTGGCGGAATGCTGAGTGCCAGCCTGAAGCGGCTGACCAAGCTCAAGCGCGGCGGCAGCCTGAAGGAATTCTAAATTCTAGAACCAATTGCACTATTCTCGCAGAACGTGTACATTATCTCTCCATTATCTCCAACTGCATCTCCATCTTCATATTATTTAGTTGCTAGTGCTTAGGGTTTACACTTAATTAGGCACAAACCACATTACTTACTTACTTCTCGCTCGAATAAGAATTCGAATTCGAATTCGAATTGCTATACTCGTTTCGGTTCATTTATAATTTATAGTTTCATTCTCGCTACAATATTTTCTAGGAAAACTATTATATCTTTGTTTCATTTCTCAAATCGGATATATACATATATGTATCTGTTGAATCTGGAGAAATCTCAAGTTACACCTTATGTTTTCTCTCTCAAAACTTCTCTCAATGTTCGACTAAACTAAAAAGTCAAAGCCTAGAGCCATAGGGGAATACATATATAAATATATAGAAACATATATATATATAATTTTTTTTTCTTTTTTTTTATATAGCTTATAACTGAATATCCAAATATACAAATGTTTTTTTCCTAGTTGCGTAAGGAATATGTTACATAGGTTATAACAAAAGGATCATGGGGCTACAGGGGGAGAGAGCACTACACTTGAGAGCGGCAAAGCCAACAAGCTAAGCATAAAAAAGAAACGCAAAAGAAAACATTGTTAAATATAAAATATATAAAATAATAAAGAAAGAACGAGAGTTGATCGTGATCGAGGGTGTATGTCATGGGGGGCTCTCCATGAAGCCACACTCATTCACTGAGAACTCTGCAGCAGCTGGCAGCACCTTCCTTATATTATATTATAAATGTATTATAATGAAACTAGCATTAAATATATCTTATCTGTATACTCTAATCCATTGATCAAGTTGTAGGGAAGCTCTCGTGTCGGTGTTTTCGTAACAATTTACAACAAACAAACAAACAAACAAAGAAAGGAGAACAAAAGGTATAACAAGAAATGGTTTTTTCAGCACTGGGCAAACATATATAATATATGTATACAAAGAGGGAATTGTAGGGCGAACAAGGATTATCTTATATCTTATATACACGAAAACATACTTATATACGATTTACAGCTTAAGAAATATACATGTGCGTGCGGATATTTAGATACAAAGCCAGGGCCACATATTTTTTTGGATACGAGACATCTTTTGGATACTCTCCTCGTTGGAACGAAGTCAGGCATAATGCAATTATGCAACTTTTGATATCATTGTGCATATATATAAATATATTTACACGAACACATGCAACAAGCACCCATCTACACACAAACCACACACACACAAGTACATACATTTTACATATATATATATATATATATATATATATATGAATAGTAATATATATTTACCTATATATCTACACACAAGCATACATATTTACGCGTTCCCCGGGGAACCTTTGTACATGGTCCATCGCTGGTGGAGCCATCTATCCCAAGATAAGTTGCTGCTCGGTCAACGTCAATGTCGGACAGCAACCAAAAAAAATAATAAATAATAGAACACAGCAAGATAATTGATGTATTCAAGAACAAAGAAAATGTATTAAAAAAAATATACAAACATTTACAGCATCTGCGTTTTCTTTCAATTGAAATTATACATAAATAAAGGAGATCCTTGGGATCCTTGAGAGAGAGCAATTTTCGCTCTCTTGAGACTGTTTTGGGAGAGATCTACGTGTTGATGCTCTGATTTTTGGTTCGGAGAGAGACCCTTGCGATGCATAGTCTCAAGTCTACATTTAAGGTTTTAAATAATTTATGATTCAAGTTATACACACAACCTGTGGCATTAATTTTGCGTAAGTGCCACCAAAAGCAAGGCAGTCGAAAGGGGAAAAGAAATAAAGAAAGAGCCGTCTTGGGCGTACCGAATTGATATTATCAGTAATGAAAAATAATGCCTAATAATGCAGCAGCTGATAATCACGATGTCGGCGGAAGGTGACGGCCCATTACATAAACGAAAGCACATTGCACCGCCATCACCAACGCCACCACCACCGCCACTGCCAGCTTATTAGTGTTAATTGTTGGCGACACTTTTATTTCCATTTTTCATTTTCATTTCCATTTCATGTTTCTTTTCTTTTTTCTGTTTTTTCCTTTTTTCCACCGCTCATTTTTCAATCGTCGAACTTGGCAAGTGTCTGTCCCCTTAACGCTTAACGAGATTGCGTTTCAGTTCGATTCAGTTTTGAGTTCAGTCTGGGCCAGACATTATATAATTGTATGGATGGGCCTAAAGCGATTTGGACCGCTACCCAAAATAGCAACCAAGACACGCAAGAGGGCCCCAAGAAAGAAGTGTAATATTGCCCCTAAAACTGCAGGGAGTTTCTTAAATATTAAAATGAGTTTCTCGCTTAAAAATCTCTTGTTGCAAGTTCCAAATACCGCAATGGTCGCTATTCTATCCCCTCAAAGTCCAGTGCTAAGCCAGCGACCATATTTCGACTTGGAACCAATCCCGAAATGGTAAAAAACGGCACTCTCCAGCTGGCCGCACATGCGCCAATTGCAGCGATATATCAGCCAAGTTTATGAGAGACCGAGCCAGCAGTCAGTGGGAACGGCAAACAGCTACAGCAGCGGTCATTGCTGTAACTCCAGCGGCAATTGCTCTTGCCACTCCTCCTCCTCCTTCTCCTACTTCTCCCACTTCTCCCTCTGGTGGATCCCAGTGTCCCGGAGTTCAGAGTTTGTTGCAGGCCATGACCTTAGCCAAGTGCTTTGCGTAACAACAACGACACCATCTCGAGGGGTTGACGAGTGTTGTTTTTGGCTTTCCCAGCCAGTCACGATCGTCGCAATTTTCTTGTCACTGTCACACCGAAAAGACGACAAAAACAGAGCCAAAGAGCGCACGCAACAAAACAGCAACTGCTGCAGACACACAGCAGCGGCAGCAGCAGCAGCAGCAGTAACATCGGGCCAAAACACATCTATAACATAAACAAAGCTTTGGTCTTAGAAAAAACGAAAAGCATAACAACATCACACAAACAGAAGCACTAACAGTAACAACAACAACAACAAAAGCAACAGCAGCAACATTGCTGGCAGCAAAAGAGCCGCAGCAGCAACTGGTAACTGCCGATTTACCACGCTGATAAGAATAAATTTACTGCGGCAGTGAATTTTGTATGCTCTAACTGAGAGATGTTCCAAAAAGAAACCCTTGAAAAACGTGACAGGACATGCAGCTGTGTCCCTCTTCGGGCGCCATGTGTATTAAGGAGACAAGGCCAGTTCTTCCTTTTTAGATTTGTGAAAGAAATCTCCTATTTCTTGTAAGTTTACCCTGCCGAGGTAGTGTATAAATGGTTTGCTTGCAAAAACGAGCAACAACTAACGAGGGGGCCGATGTTGCTGCTGCAGTATTTGCTGCTGCTGCTGCTGTTTTTGCTGCTGCTCTTACTGCTGTTGCTGCTGCTACTAGCTCAGCCGCTGCCACTGCCTCTGCCTCTGCCAGCGAGCAGTTTTCATTTCTTTTTTAAGCTAACGCTCAGCGCGTTCAGCGTTTTAATATTTAATTGTCGTCGATCGCGAGCGGTTGTCATTGCTCCAGAGCCGCTGGAATTGCGGTTGCTATTCCGTTACCATTAAACGTTGATCGTTGATCGTTAAACGCGAGTCGTGACGAGCGACATTCCGTGAATATTCCGCGAGAATTAACAGCTTTTTGTTTGGTGATCTTTTTAAGTTTTGTTCAGACTTCCTTTGAGGAAGGATACATATCCTGTGACATCATGATGCCCAGGCTCTCAGCCGCCTGTCTGGCCCTCGTCCTCCTTGTCGAGTGCCCCGTACGCATATCGTCGCGCAGCTATAGCAACGGCCTGATCTTCTACGAACTCAGCTCGCACACACCCTACCTCCCACCCACCGTCAGCGTGTCCCGGGGCCGAAATCTGGCCAGCGTCAAGTACTCGGAGAAGGGTTCCATCTGGTCGACCTTCGGACAGCCCTGCGCCTGCAGTGGTCCCATGTGCTCCTGCTGCGCTGGCCTCAAGGTCGATCAGTACGGATTTGATCAGAAAGGTGAGCAGGATTTTAAGGAGATAACTTTCAAGGGGGTTTCCCTTTTCCCTTTTAAGTTGAGATCCTGGGAGAGAGGAGAAGGCGGTTCATATGTCTCGATCACACTGATCAACGACTGGCTCTGGGCATTTGCACAATGAAACCAAATCAGTATCCTTAGCCAAGTGTCTTTGTCTGCATTTATCCCATTACGCTTAACTTAGCGTAATTCATGACTTTATTTACGTTTTGGGGCAACAGTCGTCTCTGTGCCTCACAAATTGAGACCGCCTGGGATCACCTGGGATCTTGGGTCCAAGTCGTGGCTCCTGCGGGCTCTGGTCTTGGAAACGGAATAGCAATCGAAGTCGATGCCAGTCTTGGCAACCAAATCTCGGCCGCGAGTTGGCGGCGGCGCATGCCAGAGACAACAATGAGAGCTGCTTTTATTTTCGCTTCGCTTCGTGACATGCCTGCATTTGCCAATTAAAATGCCACAAATCGTTGGCGCTTCCAGCGGTGGTGATGCCCCGACAACTTACCACCCGCCACTTTCATTCATTGACTGGAATTCAAATCGCTGTATTTTTTCCCCTTTGTTTTTCTCCTTTAAATTTGCCTTAGATTCTTCCTAAAAACATGATTTTAACATTTTTTTGCTTTGTGACTTTGTTGCAGTCTGCGCCAATGTGAGCTTTGTGCCGCAGCTGGAGGAGGCCCGTCTGGAGGTCTTTCTGAATGACAGACCCTCCTCGAAGTATGGGATCTCGGTGCGGAATCCGGCGCCCTTCTGCATTCCCGTCATGATGGGCGTGCCCATGGCCATGTGCGTCCAGATGACCGATGTGGCGGTGGTGAACAACAACCTGAACATGTGCATGGACTTTGTGGTCCGAATGGCCACCACGGATCTCTTTGAGATGCACTTCCAGTGCATGCGGATGGGCACGGCTGGGCTGCAGTATGTGGACAAGAATGGGAAGCCAGTGCTGCCGCAGGGACAGCAGGGTGACGATCCCGAGGAGTACGAGTATGCGGAGCTAGAGGATCAGCCGGAATATGTCTCTCAAGAGGAGGATTACCCATCCATCAGGCCCGAGGAGCAACAACCTGAGAAGAGTCCAGCAGTGATAGAGCAACCACTGGGTTATCCCCAGCCACAGAATCCGCCACAGATCACTGATCATCCGAAGAACCACACTGATACTTCTGCATCACAGATCAGTGATCAACTGAAGCAGGATCAGGAATTAGCTGAAGATCCACCAGCTGGCTATCAGCCCCAGGTAATTGAGGAACTCCCATTGGATCCACAGAAGTTGGAGGATCATCGACCCCAGGAGGACGAGGATCCCGAGCCGCTGCCGATCGAAAGTGAAATGTTAATGGCTGGCGACCAAAGCGAAGATTCAGCTACCGAAGACACAGAGGCCGCAGAAGAAGCTACAGAAGACGACAAAGAGCCCGAGACACAGACGGAGAAAGGGGTGGAGACAGGGACAGAGGTAGGGGCGGAGGCAGAGGCGGAGGCACCTGACAATGACCACGACAATGACAACGATAACGACAATGGCTATGGCAATGCCAATGCTAGCGAGAGTGGCCCCAGGCCCCAAGTAATTGAAACAATTACCAATTCAATAAAAGCCACAGAGGCTCCTTCAACAACGACAGCAACACCAGCAAATGCACCAATAACAACAACTCCAACAACAACAACAACAAGTACAACAACAACTACAAATACAACAACAACGGTAACTACACCAACAACGACAACAACTAAAATAATACCAATAGCAAACATTGTTGGTATCGATTACACAAACAATGAGGCGAAGACGGAGACCAAGGAGGAGGAGGAGGAGGAGGAGGCTGAGGATAAGGTGAAGAAGTCAAGCGAAGCAGAAGAAAAGGAGGAAGAACGTGAGGGAGAAGGGGAAGAGTCAGAGCCGGAGGCTGAGGAGGATGATGGCGGGGAGACCACGACGCTGGCCGTTGAAATGGAAAACGATAGCGACAATGAGATAAATGTGGATGATGATAATGATGACTATGAGGACCGACGCCAGGTGAAGGAACCCCCAAAGCAACAGGATGACAATGAAGAAGAAGAAGAAGATGAAGGCGACAACGGCGAAGAAGAAGAGGAGGCCGAAGATGACGAGGAGGAAGAGTACGAGGGGGAGGAGGATGCGGCAGAAGAAACCGAGGAAGCGGCAACGACGGCAGTGAAATCACAGCGTCGACTTCATCGACGGCGCAACCGTGCCGCCCTCCCGCGGCGATTGGGGAAACTTCGCTAAGCGCTCCTTAACTTAATTTACCGTAATTCGTAATTGTTAATGAATTGTTAATGCAAAACGTTGTTGCCTGTTAATTAATACGTATTTATTGTATTTATTGAAACCAACTCAAAGCCAAACTCAAGCGAAATAAACTAAATTAATTTTAATATAACAACTTACCTGATCGAGAATATATATATATGTTTTATGGGAGATATATTATAGTCTCGGAAGAGGTATTAGAGTGACCAAAGCAAGGTAATAAATAAATCTGCTTTATTAAATTTTGCAGCTAGATAGCCTTCTTTGTTGCTTGTTTTGCTGGTTAATTTTCGTAAAACCGTGACTAAATTCGTATTAAAAATGTATGCAGAAAAATCTTGCATATGCGCACTTATAATTCCCAACTGGTTTTAAAATCTCTGGCATGAAGTCTGTTGCCTTCTTTGGTTTTGTATGAAAAGTAAACTTTGAAATTATAAATAATAAACAGAAATAGGAGTATTTCCTCAGTTATTATCGGGAGTAATAGCTACATTCGTTCTCTAAGAAAGGAAAGGAAAAGAAAGGAATCCTTGATCTTCAAAAAGAGAAAACTTAACGTGTTAAATAATATTCATTTTGAAGCCTTTGCATTCTAAATATGTGAACTATTTCTTGGCTTAGAATTCAGCTTGGACTTTGTGAAATTTCCCCTTGGAGCCAGTCCCACAAAAGACAGACCCCAAACTAATTGAAATGCAGCTGGTGGCTCGCTTTCTGCTGGAGATTGCTTTTGTTTCTGTTTTTTTCTTCTTTTTTCTTTACATGACTCTTGGTTTTTGGCCACATTTCTGCAACACCCCGCTTGTTGGGCTGTTGGCTTGTTGCGCTGTTGCCAAAAAACGATACGGAAGAGGCAAAACATTTAATTGTCCATCTCACTTTTTCCAGCCACTTTCTTTCCGCAAAAAGTAAGTAAATAAAATACGAAAAAAGTCCAATTGCTGCGACACCCACATACAAATGAAGAGTAATCGCCGAGGCCCGCGGTACCTGGCATTAAATTCACAGCGCGATTATGCAAAGTTAAACAGAAGACAGACGACGAAGGCGCGAAACAAAAGGCAGATGATGTGAAAAATAAAAGCCATTAAAAATGATAAATACAAATGTAATAATTGTCGCCACCGAAAAAAAAAAAATATAGAGAGAAACTAGCTATGGGAAGCCGAAAATTGTATACTCTTGCGGTTTGAAATTGAATTGCAATTGAATAAACCTAACCCAAAATTCATTTATTTATAATTAGAAAAATGTTTTGTGCTGATTTGTAATTGAATAAAAAATAAGTAAACTGAATTTAAAATTATTATAAATAAGATTTACAATTTTTGACAACACTTTTTACGGTAAAATAATGGAAACATTAAGTAGATTTTAAGTAGATTTTATTCTTTTAGGTAAACTATATGTGATCTTGACGTATACCATTTATAGGATCAGAAATGAATCCTTCGCTCTCATAATACAAGGTATAAATGTAAAATTATAAGGTATATATACGTATATTAAAGGGTATACAAACAGGAAAAAGAGACGAGGGAAAACAACGCGAGCGAAAACTATAATTAAATCATTTTTGGCAGCCGCTGCTACCAAGTGTTGTATAACATGGCCCGATAATTAGGGCAGGTCTTAATTGCACCTTGCTTTTACCTGCTTTTTGGCAATTGCAGCATTTCGGGTTGAAGCTCAGGTAAATGCTGTGAAAATCCAACACTTTTGTCGTGGGAGAAAATAACATAATCGGTTGCATTGACCAAAAGGTATGCGGTAATATACGGTTCGGACCAGGTTGAAGTTGAAACTGAAACTAAACCTGAAACTGAAACTGAAACCGAAACTGAAACTGAAGATGAGTTACAAGTTTTGCCACATTAAATATATTTATGTAAGGCCCAGGTCTTGTAAATTTGTGATTTATTATAGGGAAGATACATTTAAATTAATATTAGATGCTTATTTGAGTTGGAGATAATATCAATCAACTTTGTTCAGGGAGGTCTTTGGAAGGATATATTGAATGATCTGCAGGATTCACTGAATGATCTGCAGGTCTTTGAAAGCATTCATTGAATGGTCTGCACTTATAAAAATATGTTTATATATTTCTTAATTTATTAATTAAGAGACTTAAGGTAAAATTTGTACAAATGAAGTAAAATTACTCCCAGCATTATCACTCGAAATTCGATATATATCGCTTGCCTTCGAATTTCGAGTTTTCCCATTTCCAATTGTGAGGTTTCGGGGCTACAAAATTGTCAATATCGCGAATTAGGCGAAATTCTCAAGTGTAAGTAAATCGCTGAGCTGAGAACTCTAGTACTTCCTCCTTATCTTCTTCTCCTTCGAGAGAGAACGAACTATGTCGTGGACAGGCGGCCTGAACAAGGCCTCCCTGCTGCCGCACCTGAAGCCATGGCAGCGCTTCGACTGGCGGTCCTGCATCCAGTCGCAGATCTACCGGGATTGGGGCACCTACTACAGCCGCCGCCTGATGGAGACGACGGCGCTGGCGGCTCTCGGACGGGCGGTGGATGTGTGCAAGGAGCCGGTGGTATCCAATCCCAAGACGATGTCCTGCCTGGCAACGAGCTGCCAGGAGCAGGACCCCGGTGTCTGCATCGCCGACTACAAGGCCCTCATCAAGCGCAGCCGCTGCCATAGGGCGCTGGCCCGCCCGGACCTGGCCTATGCCGACGCCCAGCGGGCCAAGGAGGCCCTGGCCGTCATCGAGTGCGATCAGCCGCAGACCATCCTGGCGGCGGACATTGTGGCGCAGCAAAGCGAAGCGGTCTACGACATGAACGCCTTCGAGATGGCTCTCATCACGCTCAACGATGCCGCCCTGCAGTTCGAGGAGGAGCACCAGCAGGGACGCTTTCGGTTGATGAAGCAAAAGGCAAGTACAATATAGCTTCCTTGGAATCCTGTTTCAAACTCCCTTGAGATCCCCCTCAGGTCCTTGCCGTGTTCGACGACACCGTGGGCCAGCCACTGCCTTCGTTCCTGCAGCGACATCCAAGGATCATGGAGGAGATCGCATGGCATCGCCAGGAACTGGCCGACCATGTGCCGCGTCCGCTGTGGAAGGTGCTGCGCGAGCGGCAGGAGTGCGACGTCCAGAGTGTGCCCGAAAGGCCGTTCGTCTCGCTGACGCCGAAGGAGCGGTCCAGGAGGCGCCAGAACGAGGCCCGATACGTCCACACCTACATGGGGCGCAGCAATGTGGACATCGAGGTGCTGCGCCAGTTGCGGAAAGACCAGAACTTCCTCAATCCCCACAACCTGCGCTCCACGCCGTATCTGCGTCTGCTGAGCGCCGACAGGTACGGGGTCATCCGGCGGTTCATGGTGAGTTCCCCCCGAAGTGGTGACAGAAGTAATGATAATCCTAATCCCAATCTCCCCTAGAAAATGATGCACGCCAAGAATCCGCTGTACAACCGACAGCACGCCCGGCACTTGGGCGAGAAGAAGCGGCGATGCCGACGGGAAATGCTCCTGTTCCACGTGGAGTACAGGACCAGGAGGGACTGCCTGCACATGCTCCGCGAAGTGCGGGCAAGGCGGCGCGAGGGGGACGTGGATAAGCTGTCCGACTACGTGGAGGACATCATGTCCAACTACATTGAGCTGAAGACGCGCCGAACACTGCCCTGGAAGTGGGAGTTCCTCAACGAGGTCTACAACATCCTGGCCCTGGCCCACCTGGATCGCTGCGCTCTGCCCAGCAACGTGGACTTCCTGGAGCCTCGGAATCGCAATCTGTTGTATCTGCTCCGAACGGAGAAGGTGCGGGACATGACCGTCACCTTCGGGGGCTCAAACATATACGTGGAGATCGATCGGGAGGAGCGGGTCCACAGCCGGATCAAGTGAGTCTGTCCCGTGATGGTTTAAGCCTGAGAGAACCTAAGGCAACCTCTGGTTACAGCCAGAAGATGGAGCAGCTGGAGGATCGGCTGCGACACTCCCGCTTCGCGATCGAGCGTGCCTACCTCCTGTTCGAGATTGCGCGCTGCCACTTCAAGGAGGCGCGCTACGACAAGTGCCTGGTGATGTCCCGCAAGGCCTTCAACGGTGAGTCGAGTCCTTCTTCTAAGGAAGTCCAAACTATATACTCTTTCTACTCACTCTCTATTTCCAGAGGCACGCAGCTGCAACAGCGTGGTGTGGCGCTTCAATAGCATCTTTTTGGTGTGCCAGGTCCATGCCCAGCTCAACCGCTTCGAGCGGTTGAAGGAGTCCCTGGCCAAGGCGAGCCAGTTGGCGCAGGATCTGAGGGCTCTGCACCTGGTGGCATTCATAGCCATCTGCATCAACGTCAACGACTACGAACTGGCCATGCGGCGGATGCGCCAGTCGGAGGCATATGTGCGTAAGTCCCGCACCAGGAGCACGAGTGCCTCGAATCCCTCGACGGCATCTTGCACAACGCTCACTGGCGAGAGTACGTAGGATACAGGATGCAGGATAGGATGCAGGATTCACCTAGTGTCCCATTGCCCCAGTTGGCCCTTCAAGCAACCTTTTTCTATGCTAAAAAGATGGGTTGCATGATGGGCCCCGGGGCAAGGGGACAAGAGGTGACCCCAAAGAACCCGCTTTTTACCTTGTGAACTTGTAGGAAAGTGTTATTTTATTAAATGGAAAAGTGAGTGGTTATTAGGTCCTTCCATTACTCAGCTTTTTCTGCTCGTTCTGCTCTGTTCTGCTGATGAAAATTGTCTCAAGATTACATTTACCTTTAGCAAGTGGCTTTGTAAGTTCTTTACTGCCTTACAAAGCGACCCAGCCAAGTGCACCCAGGTGACACTCTCACAGGTGTGACTGGCTCCACGTGCAAATTGAGTTCACCTGAACGCTGAACGCTGACTTTGTGCGAACGAATAACCTTTGCCACACATGGCTCCCAGGAGAGCAAGGTGGGAAACGGGAAAAGTGGCGACATACCCGCAAGGATGTGACCAAGAATATGACTCTACAGAGAAGAGTCCCAGTCCCAGTCCCAGTCCCAGTCCGAGTCCTTTATTAAAATTATAAAAATACAGAAAGCTGTTTTCGTTTTGTGTTCCCTAAAAGAGAATCCTTTGAATGCCTGGCCTCTTGTTTCACAAATATTAAAGCCATATATTTTTCAAAAGTCGCTCATATCCTTTCATCGAACCATTCAAATGAATCAAGACATTATCTCGAGAGCGAGAACTCATGGAAAGTTTTATGTGCACCGCCACTGTGGCTCCTGCCGCGCAACGACCACCACTGTTCGGTGTCCTAGAGCCTCGGCTCCGAGCCGACATCCTACAACCGACATCCTACAGCCGACATCCGACAGGATGGCTTCGGCGGAGGCTGGTGTTCAGTTCGCTTCTGTGTCCCCTTGTGGCAGGTCGTGTGCTTCGCTCTGTCGGCAGTCGCTCTCGGTGCCGTCGCTCATACGCCCCGTTGGCCAGCTTTCCGTTGGAGATTCGAAAGTGCGGCAAAAGGCGTTGCCTGGCGTAGCTGCTGCTGCTACTGGAGGTGAGGATTGTTGTCACCACTCGGACCCGGGAACGGGAACGGGTAATATTTTGTCCCCTTTCTAATCTCTGGCCAATTTATTATTTATCCGCAAGTGTCAAGTATGAAACATAGGCCTTGTTTTGGCTGCCGAAAAGCATTAGCATGAATCTTTCATTTCATTACCTTCTATTTTTGCCACAGTCTCTATATATGTTGTCTATATAGTATATATTATTGCAAAGAGCAGGATAGGGGGAGAGGGGCAAGAACAGATATTTCCACTTTCGCACATGGCATTTTTATGAGGCCCTCAAGTGTGTATTCCACTCGGCCGATGGCGGAAACTTATCCCAGTTTCAGTCTGGACTGTGTCTCCATTCAAGTTTTCCGAATTTCCCTCATCATGTGTGAGGCAGGTCTATAGTTTGTTTTTGTTATTTTGTGTGACAAAAGCAAGCACATAAATTGTAATGTTAGTCTCAGGAAATAAACAAAAATAACTCGGTAAATAGTAAGAGCTTAGAGGACAAGGCAAGATAATAATTGTTAATAGAGACTGACTCAAAATGAACATATCCCTTTTCATATCTAAATTCCGCTTGAGTAAAGAACCAAATTGCCCCACAATTGTTCAAAGAACAACAATATTTAACTCGTGCTGAAGATTATCTCTGAAAAGTATCTATAATGCCTTCATGTGCCCTCATGTCTCGCACATTTCTAACGAGGCTTTGGGGATATCATTATCATCATCATGCTGCTGCTGGCGACTGCAAATGCAACTTTTGCCTTCTCTGAATGCCTGAATGTCAGTTATCCCATTGTCCTTGAAACGGCCATTCGATAGGCAAAGGGGGCAGCTTCCTTCTCCGCCTCCTCCTCCTCCCAATATCTCCAAACGTTGGATAAATACTCGCACATCCCTCCCAGCTACCTGCCACTCCTCGACACACAATTGCCGGGCCCTGTCAGCGTTTTGGTAATCAGCTGCCACCTGACAATGCGGCATCATCCCGAGTCCCTAGTTCCTCCACGACTGATTGGATGCGAGGAGCTGCATAATGCCAGACCAATCATCCGTGTCGGAGCAGCGTGTGTGTGTGTGTGGAGACTGGAAATTGCAGCGGAGTGCAGCGAGTGGAAAATGCTGTTTTTCGGGGAAAAAGGAAAGAAAGGGGAAGGCAGGCGTTGGCCGCATCATGGAAAATTCATGACGCCGCCGTTGCCGCGTGCTGAGTGATTTCTGGGCGCCACCTGCCTGTCCATCCGTCTTGGAGGCAAGCGAATGGAAGGGAATCTCTGAGCACATCTTCTCCTTCCCATGAATAATGCAGTTCTCTGAAGGAGCACACTATGAAAACACATCATCAGATAGGACAATGTCTGTGAACTGGACCATTATCCCTGGCCCAGGGAAGCCCCAAAAGGTATGCAACAGTTAAGAGTCCGACATCTAATTTAATTGCCGCAAGTTGAGCTCCGGGCTTAAGGTCATCGCTTCTCATTGCTCGTTGTTCGTTGCTCGTTCTTGGGCCTCGAGCCACGCTCCTCGGCTTTGCAGCACCGACAGCATGCGGGGGCATTAACCTCCCAATGGCCGAGAGGGGACTGAAGACTGGTGGGGATTTGCCGCCAAAAGCATCGTAAAACGCTGCGCGTATCAAATTATCGTTAGATTTATTGCCCGCCAGCGAGGCAGTTGCTCCCTTTGAACGCCGTTTTATGGTAGCAAAAGGAGCAAGTTGCCCCAAAAACAAGTGTCGAGTGAACAAATAGCATTCGGATTATCCGATTTACTTTGTGGCGAACCCAAACTGAGGTTAAATTGTGGCTTAAATTCAAAATAAGACAAAAAACTGAACTTATTTACCAAAGATATTGTTATAGCTGAGAATGGAAAATCGGGAATACCTTGAGCTATTGCTATAAGTCTGGGAAAAACACAAGTTATATGATTTGAGATGGAGAACCCGGCGAGGCAATGATTTTCCCGCTTTTCCTGCAGCTGCTGTGCTCTAGCCTTGCCTCCGCTCCGAAAAGTTTCTCATGTTTCTCGCCCTTTTCGCACAAATTTTCCACAAATTTTCTTGTGTTGCTACTTGTTGGTAGCCATTAATTTATGATGATTGCGAGAAGAAAACTTAGGACCGGCAGGGCAAACTTTTCACCGAATCCCCTTTTATCTATGTACATAGGACCCCGTTTGCGGCTTGCCGAGGTTCAACACGAATTAGCACATTTTAGCAAATCAATGGGGTAAAGTGCCTTCTCTGAGAAATCTGATCAAATTTAAATTCAATTCATAATTGTAGAAAAAAACTGGAAGAGCTCTGAATATATATGAATAAGATGAGTATCGCTGAAAGAAATCAGCGTGTAAGGAAGTCGTATCTTTTTCACTTCAGAGTAAAATCGGGAAAAGGTCTTTTTAGGAATGAACAAGTTAAACAACGCTTAGAGCAATTAGAGTAAGGTAAAGTGTCTTCTCTGAGAAATCTGTTCAAATTTAAATTCAATACAAAATTTGGGTAAGAACTGGGATATATATGAATATATATATGAATAAGATGCGTAAAGAAATCAGAGTGCAGGGAAGTTGTATCTAAGCAACGCTTAGAGTAATCAGAGTGCAAGAAAAGTGATTTGCGTTACGCATCTTATTAATTTTATTTAATTGTTTTCCCCTTTTAAGAATCCCCCAAGAATTCTCATTCATTTTGGTTAAGCTAACGTGCCAAGTGCCACACGACCTTTAAAAGTGACCCAAAAATAAATAGCACATACTTGTGTCTGCAGTTAAAATTGTATCTATATCTGTAGCCTAGGAATGGGGGGGGGGGCTGAAGTCCCCCCAAAACCCCCTCGGAACCCCCTCTGGAAGTGCAGAGGCATCTGTGTGAAAACATCCAGATAATGCAAAGCAAAACAATGCAAACAGCTCGGCTTGGAGGCGTCGTCGTGCGCTGCCCGAACTTTGGGGACAATGGGGACACAGGACACTGGAAGGAGGCAGAGACGGAGACGGAGACGGAGACGGAGAAAGAGGTCCTGGCAGACAGCTCTCTTAGCACTTGAGACGTTGTCAGACAGACAGCTTAAGCTACACGATTAGTGAAATCTGAAAGAGGCAAAGGCAGAGGAGGTGCAGGAGGAGCAGCTATCAAAGAAATATTTATTTTGTACAAGATATTCATGGGAACTTTAGTGCTTCCTGTTTGCAGGCACAGTTGGGCCACGGACTTTTATTGTGCTCGCCAGCACGTATCCCTGAATTATGGCTGTAAAATTTGGTTAAGCTCCTCTTCTGTGTCGCTGCGAATCCATTCATATTTCACTCTGCAAACTGCCGCATTATTCACTCGAGTCCAAGTTCTCTCCCAAAAACCGAACCCCAAAACTTTGCCAAGTTAGCGATGCAGCTGCAGCTGCAGCTTGCTGCCAAAATCATTGCTGGATTTGTCTAATTAAAATTTGGCCAGCACAGTGGTACAAGGTGTAGAAGGGGAAAAGTAATTAACACTTTTTGGTTTACTATCAGAAACTAAATTTTATTTATTTATATAAATTTATATATATCTTCTTAAATTTTAAACTTTAAAATATAATAAACTATTTTGGTTTACTATCTGAAAGGAACTCTTTAAGTTTATAAGCTTTCATTAAAATAAATTATATAAATTTATATATATATTTTTTTTGTACATTTTTTATATTAATTATATATATCTTATACATTTTATATAAAAATATTGTATATTTAAAGCTAATGATATTTCTAATATTTTTAATCTTAACATTTTAATTTTATATGCTTTATTTTTTATAAATGATGTCCCGAAGTATTTTTTAAAGATAAGCCACATTTAAAGACAATGTTTTCCTTACTAAAAATACTAAATTTGTAAACCTAAATTTATTATAAGCCTGCAGGATATTATAATATTAAATAAAATCATGTTTATCAATCATATTTATTCTTGATCAACAATAACAGCCGAATCGATCTAGCCATGTTTGGACGAAAAGAATGTACTACATAAAACCATTAAAATTCTCAAAAAAGCACAAAAAAAATTTAATTTTTATAAATTCAAAATTGTAATGCTTTTTTAACCCAATAAAATCCATAAATGCTAGCTTACAAAATCGTGCCGGATTGAAATTAATGCATTTTCGCTTAGTTATGATCGATTTTGATTGATTTCCTTTCTTGTTTTTCAATAGTTTTATTTGCTTTTAAAATGAATTTCCTTGTCCGAAAAAAAATAATAATAAATAAATATTAAGAGGTTTTGTATTTCTGTAAACATTATCTATAACTATTAACCCATTTCACGCGTTATTGTACCACTGTGCGGCATTGTCCCTTGTCCCCGTCACTGTCATTAGAGCCATTCGGCCGCACCCGCTGCTTTCCTGCCCGCTGGGAAGTTGGTGGTCAGTTTTGATAAGCTGCCACGGAGTGGCATGGCCAATGGGCATGCATGGGGCATAAATGTAATTTGGAATCTCGCTGCACAAGCCGCAGCGGAAATAAAAGCGAGTGTCGATTAGCAGGGATGACAATGTGAATGAGTCCCCAGATACAGAAGGTTTCCTTTTACGAAGAACTATCAGAAATCCTAAAAACATAACTTTCTAATGTGTTTCCAACAATATCCAATCTCAAATATGATTTTAAATAACAAAACTTTCCTCTTAAGTGTTAAGATTACTACTAAACTCTCAAAGATGCATTTTAAAGCGTTTATAAATTCAAGAGTGTCGATATAAATCATGAAAAATCACCACAATAATTCTCAAATTTAGAATTATATTCCTCCATAAGCGCTAAACCTTAACACAGATTCCCATCGGATTAGGCTTAGCTATATATCCGGATGCAATCCGGATGCTCACCTTGTTTGGCTAGGAAAAGGAACTGGCACGCATCATGGCCTTCAGCTTCGACGCTTGACTGGCTTTTGACGTCTCCCGGACGTTCCCTCTCTCTCTGTCTCTGTGTTCCGGGTAAACCGAGACGACTTTTCCTGCTCCTCTGACCTTGTCCGGGACAGGCAGTTGGCAAGTGGCGGGCTTCTGGCTTTTGGCTTTTGGTAACTGGCAACTGGCAACAATGTCCTGGCATCGGGCTTGACAGTTAGTCAGTGTCAGGCTCTGATTTTCCTTACCCACAGTCCTCAGATCCTTTGATTTATAGGCCCTTTTGCATATGACGCCGCCACACAAGGACACACAGGCACGTAAATAGGTTTGCCGAAAGAGCTGTGCGGACGTAATCGAAGGTTGTACGGAGACCGGAGGCCGGAGACCAAAGACCGGGCCAAAAACCAACTTCAGATAGGCCAGACAGTCAGGCATTTGGGCCTCACTAAGCCCCTACTTATGGCGCCGCACATTGAGGCGTCTACAGGGAAAGCGGTGACGAAATAAGTTTGTTTTAATAATATTTCAATACAATTAAGACGGAAGTATATAGGAAAAAGTCTGGCATTTTCTAGTTCTAGTAACTCTTTGGGAGTTGCAAGGAAGATAGAGATAATAACTCCCATCTTAACCCTCCTTTAAGATGGTATTTCTTCCAACTAAGAAGTACAATTAGTCGAGTTTATACATCAAGTCAAAGGCTATTGGGCAAAGTGTAAGTAAAGAGCGTAATTTTTACGCTTAAGGACTTTGGCCCATATTTTCTTTATAGCCTCAGAGCAGGAACGGGTACTGACGTCAAAGAGATTGCCCCTCAGGATGCCCCTCAGGATGCCCGGATACTTCCCTTATTCCGGCTAAGAGACCATGAAGAGGCAGTAAAATGAAAGTCCCACTGGACTGTCCGAGTTAAAAGCGTTAAACTAATTGATGAGGCCATTAGGTCAAGGGGTCAGTCAAGTCAGTGCACAAAGATGAGAAAATTAATTAAAAATTCAGAAGTAAGGGTATTCGGCGTAGGAGAGTGACGGCAGTCAGTGAGGGAAAAGCTCTGACTCATGTCAAAAGGAGGCAGGGGAGTGCAGCCAAGGCTCTTTGTCTGCCTGATAAATGACATGTTATTGAGTGACGTTGAGCTGTTCCAGGACAAGACTGAGAGCAAAAGCAGGAACTTGACGGAAACGGAAGCTGAAGGCTGCCAACTTGAGATGGAAAGAAGGGAAATCCCTTCTAGTACTGGCTAAGACTTCAAAGTAAACATGATTCCCGTACAAATTCGTTATGAAAACCCTCGAAAAATTATTTAATTCATTTAAAGTTAGTGGTTTTAGTTGTGTGTTTTCAACATAGGCTCTTGGTTCCGGACTTTTGGCAAATTTATGGGGAAATTGTGTGGAAATGGGACCCAATTCGAGGCCGCACTTTTGCCCATTTTTCATTCCTTTCGCAGGCAGCAGAGCGTCAAATCCTTGAGGCTGGCGCTCCTTTTGGATGTGTTAAACCTTTTCTTTTCTGTGAATTTGTGATGCCTTTTTGTCCCTAGACAGAAAACTAAGATACTAAAAAAACACGAAAAACATAATATATATATAAGAAAACCCAGACACAGTCTGTGGACTTGAGTTTTGCTTCCCGCAATTTATGCGAAAACTCATTTCTTGTGGTCGCATAAATCTAAATAAAATAGAAAAACGATGAGAGCTTTGGGGCTACCACAAGGTTTCATAGAAGGAAAAACGGGAAAAATAAAGGAGTTAACCTAGTGTGATGATGGTTTCAAAGTAAATAAATGATTTGTTTCTTGCCCACTGAGGCAATGGCCATCAGGAGATTCCCGGTTCAGTGATTCCTGCTAAGTTCAGGGATTGATGGCTGCGAGTTCCTTTCTGGTGAAGATGTGCATGCCACAGGTGAGTGGGATTCAACCACAAGGTGTCTTGGTTCTGCTTTAAGATGAAAGAGATCATTTGGGCACAAAGTGTCACATAATTCCATAAATGCTAAAAAATATAGAAAGAGACTGGAGGTATATCTTGTAAGCTTCGTTTTTATTTGATTTACAAAGTTGCTGATTTTATTTTGATTTCAGATTGCACTTAGAGTTATACTTTTCCGTTTTATATATCTCCATAAATGCTTCAGAATATAGAAAGAGACTTTAAAAAAATCTGGAGGTATATCTTTATTTTAGCTTAATTTTTATTTGCTTTCTTATTTAATACTGATTTTATTTTGCTTTTAGTTTTAATTTTGAACTATACTTTTCCGTTTTAAAGTACCTTTGAATATTTTGCAAGGATTAAGCTTAAAAAATCGACTGTATCCAAGTTTCTTCTGGCAGGATTTGTTGCCATGGAAATGCCAGGACGTCGACTCCTTGGCCACTGTCCTCGCTTTATTGTTATTCCAAATGAATCACACTGTGCGCCACTTCAATGCTCATTAAATATTTAATTAATTTTCCACCATTACGCCGTTTCTGGATTGTTCTCCAGAAGCACAGAATGAATGAGCAATTGCAATGCTCATTTTTACAAGAGCTAATAGAACTCTGAACTGTGCTTTTGTTCCATAACTTTAATTGGGAATTTCAGAGACTTGTATTTATATCTTTTTATCTCCCTCAAATCTGAGGTACATGCCGAATTTACGGATTTACAGAGACTGTTGCTGCTTCCGCCACGCTGGTCAGAGGCTCCTTTTCAACAATTTACTGCAATACAAGTCCAGCGAAAAAAATATGGCCAACATATATATAGGACATACATACAACATCGGGCTTTGGGGGCTGACCTAGATATAACTTTCCGGGGAGAATTCCAGGCCAGGCCAGGTGGGGAGCTGCCCTTAAATGCTGAATTGCAACTGCGATTTTATGCATTTAAATGGAAAGTAATGGAAATTGAAATTTAATAGGACAGCAGCTCGGCGGTTGGATAAATGCATCCATCTGCCAGATGGCCAGACATTGTGGCTCTGATTTTCCATGGAAAGCAAAAACACCAATGTGCATTCCAAAACTATTTAATGACAAATGACTGAAAAACAAATGTGCGTTCTAAAACTATTTAATGACAAATGACTGCAAAAACCATGCATGCCTTTTTTCTCGCAAAGTTATCGCTTTCATTTTGCAAACAATGCCCATGCATTCCAGCTTATGTCGTTAATCTCCGCGAAATGTGGGCCATGAACGGCGGAGAGATAGCCAAAGCACTCGAAGGAGGGGAATATGTGTGTTATGTCGATCCCCCGACCTCCAGGCAGGAACTTAATTACAGAGAGCAGGCACAGGACGGGGGTGTTGCATAATTCCCCGCCTCCTCGGAGCCGCCGGAAATGCCGCCTCTTTTTTTTACGCTTCCGCTTCGGCGCCCCCAAAAGGGACGCGAGCTGAAAGCAGCTGAAGAGCAAGGCCAAAGCTTGCCAAAGTTAAATAGAAAGCGAGGAGGGAGAACTAAACAAATAAAATGACATAAAACTGCGAAAAAGTCGCTGGCTGCACTTTCCCCGCAGCATCCACCAGCCACCAAAATGATGTCAACAGCGGCAAGAACAACTAAACCTCAAATCTCTGGAAATCTGCATTAAAATGTGTCAGAAAATGACTCAACTAAGGTTAAATGGGGCCTGGCCTGCCGGGACTACATAGGCGAGGGACATCAAGGAGCAGCTGCAAATTTAAATGCAAATTTTTCGGTCAGTCGGACACGTACGCGGTCAAAAGATTAAAATGTTTGTAGATATATATAGCCAGAGTATATATATATATATAAGGGTTACACTGGGCTTACAAGAGATATCGGTATATGTTATATGTAGTTAAAATTACTGAAAACATTGATGCTTCTACATAGACCTTTAATATTCGCATTATTTTAATCGGTATTTTGTATTTAATTATTTTTTGGATAAGTTAAAATTTAAAAAAGCCATAACTAAGGCACAAAATTGTTCATTTCCATTCGAAAAGCATTCCTATGTTGGTTTTTATTAGGTTAATAAATCTGCACACTTTTAAGGTTTAAAAATGCAATTATCAATCGAATTTTGAAAATTTAACAATGTAAGCCCTTATAAAATTGAAAAAAAAATCGAGTAAATTTGTACTTTTAAATGCTGATCAGGAATATGCATCATTTATAGGGTTTAAAATAACTCCTTCACTGAATTTCAAGCTGCTGACTAATATTATAATACTCTGCAAAAGTACACAAAGAATCCAATTATACAAACAATGTTGCCAAAAAGCATACAAAATAAAAGAAAAACCGTTTCAGAAATAACATCATCCTTATAATTTATAATCAGTTAGCTAAAAAAAAAATGCACATTAACTGAAAATTTAGTTATACGAAGACAAAAAAGTAACAAAGTAGCACTTAGTTTGTCACAGGACTCCCCTTCCACATATTCCGGCGGTAGACATCGATTTCCAGCTTTCGCTGCGACCAAGTTGCCGCCCAATCCTCCAGGCTTGGACCCTCCACAAAAACGGCGCCCAGGTTAGCCTCTGCGTTGGATCCCGCTGGTCTGTGGCACTTTACTCCTATGTCCTCGACCCGTACGGGTCCGTCGAACTTGGCCAGGAAGTAGCGCACATGCCAGCCCTCGCCCTGCCTTCGGGCATGCTGCGGCAGCTTGGCATGGACTATGGCCGGGGGCAGGGGCTCCAAAACCGGGGCGAGGAAGCAGCGATGCGGCGACAGAGTCGATCCAGAGTAGTCGCTGCAGACCAGGTACAGCTCCTCCTTTAAGCGATCGTTTCTGTGCAGCGGCGTCACCCGGAGAACCACTTCGAAAGCATGGTCCTCACTGCCAGCTCCTCTGAATTTATAGGCATAGCCCAGCAGGAGGACGCCTCGGGCTAGCACAAAGTCCGTGACAAAGAGCCGGAAGGCTCGCTCGTAGTTGGTCACGAGGAGCGAACAGCTGCCCGAGAAGGCCGTTTCGAAGTCGTGGACAGCGTTCTTGTCCAGTGGAACCGAGGGCTGCAGCGACTGCCGCGACAGATTGAAGAAGGGGCGCCCGAAGTCCGTGTTGGTGGTGCCGCAGTCATAGCTCCGGCGGCCGGAGCCCACGCAAAAGTCCGTGTAGAAGGGCAGCGATCGGTAGGGATGCGTGGCCAGAGCTGGCCAAATGCGGGCCCACCAGGCCTCGTTCCTGGCCAGAAAGGCGGCGTTCGTCTGCTCGTCTCCCCGGGAGTTCTTGATGTTGTAGCCATACTTGCCCAACGTCTCGAAGGCCCAGCCGGGCGCAAAGATGCCCGCCGAGAAGCCCATTTCGGCTATTTTGTCCATACTTTCCATGGTCTGGAAGCCGCCCTTTCGACTGCGCCCAAAGACGTCCAGTCCCATGAAGACGCGATGCCGCTGGGACCTCTCCTGCTCCACCTGCCGGGCACTGCGCTCCAAGTGCTGGTCGCTCCAAGCGTAGTTCACCAGCGTTCCATGGCTGCGGCGAAAGAACTCGGCATTGCGCGCATTCAGCTCGTTCTGCCAATTGAGGTCTCCGCTTTCCGTGACGCTGTCGTACCAGAAGACACGTCCGTGCGGCACCCGGGACTCCGTGTCGCTGGTCAGTTCCCGCACAAAGCGACTGTGGAGAGAGAGGGTAACCAGGTTAATAAGTATCCCACCGTATTCAACCTTTATCTCTGTCCGTATACTCCGTCAGTACTCACTACAAATTTGGCATGTTTTTCTGGGGCACCCGCACCTCCACGTTGACCAGCCATCCCTCGAAGCCAAAGTGCAGGCAGAGACGGGTCAGGGCCGCCACCGTTCGGCTCACACTCTCCTCGCTGGCCAGGACCTCGTCCAGGGGTCCGGCAGCCTCCACAATGAAAGTGCCCAGAACCGGGACACCATGGCGGTGGGCGGCATTCAGCCAGCCGCTGGGCGGAATGGTCACGTACTTGTGGCTGAAGTAGCAGAAGTAATCCACGGCCGACCAGTGCTGGAACCTGTAGTCGTCGTACTTCTCCGAGCTGTGAAAGTGCCTGAAAAACAATGAATGTGTGTGTTGTGTGTGAGGTGTGTTAGAGTTCCCAATCTATGCGTACCGATCCTCGAGGTAGTTCCCCATCATGTCGTGGCAGACGAGCAGCTCCCTGCGGTTCTCCTCGGTCACCGGCCGCCGGGGGCTGTACAGCAAGTCCGCCTGGTGGCCCAGATAGACCGCTCCCGAGCGCACACTCGTGTCCAGCGGCTGCACGAAGCGACGCCAGTCGATGTCCCGGCTCCGCACCCGGAACTCCAGCAGCTGGCGATTGTCATTGATGGCCTCCGCCTCCAGTTGGGCTGCAATGGAAACCGGAATCTGGTAGGCGAACATTTTGCTCCGACGGCTGCTCTGGGCTCTCTGACTCCCCAATGTGCAATGGGGAATGCAAAATCTTAGACCTATTTCTATTGAAAAGAGTTATCGCCTGGCCTCGTTTTATCTTGAAGTGTAGTGGGTGTAGTGGGCGGGCTGAAGGTCGCTCATACAGAGCAAAAAAATATTGGCATTTAAAATTGCCATTTTGTTTTATATTATTTCATTATAGAAAACTATTATATTTCTTTAAACATAATATTTTACCAAATTCCAATATTTTTCTTTTCATAAGCTGGTTCCTTCTTTAACTGTTATATTCCCTCATAGCTAAATGCCATAGAAAGGTAAATCCCAGACCTGTTTATTTAATTATTATTTTATTATTTATTATTAAGCATGCAATTACTCAAAAAAAAAGGTTAAGCAAACTGTTTAGCATCTGCCTTCTTCTATTATTAATAACCTGATATTTCAATTATTTCATTTCAAGAGCGAAAAAACTCGAAAATCCACTGAATTACCAGGCGAACAGTTATGCTAGATCGCAGGTGCTCAAACTGTTATACCTTAGCCAAATTATAAACCCTGTTTTTAAATTAGCCAAGTCTCAGACCCCGCGTAGTACAGTTCTGGCAATTTTAATTTTATTTAATATTTACTTAAAAATAATAATAATTATAGAAGTAAACGATAAATAGACGTACGGCATTCACAAATACTTTCTTCCTGACATGTTGGATGTGTTGGCGTTCTCATTTCTTCGTAAACCTGCTCTTCGTGGCCTGCGGTCTTCGAGGAATTATTCGTCACCTCCGCTGCTTCTTCCACCACCAAATTGCCGGCATTATCACTACTTTCTCCTTGTCCTTTCCGTGGATCCACCGTAGTTGGGAGTTTATTATTGGCCTGAATTTCTGCCATGTTTCACTTGTAGACTATTTAACACTTATTTAAGTTAAAAACTCGCACACATTTAGTTGAAAACGTCAAACGATAAGAAACTCAGGGATGTATGGTTATTTACAAATAAAAGCAGCTGATTCACAGTGCTTCCCCTCTCGCGGCAATGCTACCCTTTCAGTGCCAGTGCTGCCCCTTCCGCATCAGTGCTGCCTCTTCCGCGTCAATGCTGCCAGACAGCAAAAATTGTAGACTTGTTCCGTTTGAATTTTCAATTATTTCAAAATATATTTCCATTTATCTCTCCTCACACTTCATTTCCTTCAGTCCAATGATGCTGCATGGGTGTGGAAGGCAACCAAACAATAAATAAATTGATAACAAAACAAAAGGCGAGGAGAAGGCGGGAACAAAGGCTGTAAAACGACCAAAAGCAGAAACGGAAATCTCTGCCAACTGGCCACCGGGCAGGAAAGGATTCTTCTATTGTTACTTGGCTGGCCTATTTTCGGGCTTTAGGCGAGCAACAAAATGCCAGCGGGTCGAGTAGCTGGCAAAGCCGGCTACTCCAATCACTACTACAATGGTGAGTGCTCTAATAATTTATTTTAAATTAAATAAATTTTTTATCTCGTTTTTTAACTAAACTTTAAACTTTTTACCAGGACGCTCGTACGTGGGAATCAATGAAGAAATCATGTGGGTGAGCATTGGCATGGGCGTGACCATCGTCCTGCTGATCACGATCGCTCTGTGCTACATCGCCCGGGAGAAGTGTCAGAAGCGCCAAAGGGAGTACTACGTGACCGCATAGTTGTTGTACGCGGCCTGCCACACGACGGGCGGCATCGGAGGCGGCGCTGAGGGAATTGTGAAGGAAAATCCCAAGGGAAGGCCCAAGAAGCAGGTTACACTGAAGGAGCATTGCAGCCTGGCCATGGAAACAGAGGGAATTCCAGAGATTCCACGGGGAGGAGAAGGAGGATTGCGGGAAGGGGAAGGAGAAAGTGTTACAGGCGCGGAAGCACAAGGAGCACACGGAGGAGGAGGAGGAGGGGAAGGCGGACAGGCAGCCATCACCGTCATGCATTGGACTGCGGTTGACATCTGCGGCGCCCGCAGCTGGGGCTGACAAGCCACCCACGAAACCGCGAACGAAACCGCGAAAGCACTAAGCCACCAAAGCACCACCAACCACGAACCACCCGCCCACCAGTCACAAGCCCCACAAACTTATTATGATGGCACACCACATCGCTGCCCAAGGCAGCTGAACATTTGCGTAGATTCTTTTTTTTTTTTTTGTGTAGCCAATGAACTCGTTGTAAGCATTATAAGTATATAGAAAACGTTACTCTAAACAACCATGTTACAGAATTTGCCAAAATATATTAATATACAATATTATATGCCACGGTGGAGTTGTTTATTTAGCTCTAACTATATTTTACGCATGGTTTTGATAACAAATTCGAAATAAAACGGAAAATAGTTGAATAATCAATGTTCGATAACCGATTAATGCTGCCTATAGATAAATCGATTTGCAACTATCTGGCAGTTCTCTGGAATTTGCTTTATGGGCAGCACTGGAAGCAGAGCAAGTTGTGCTCGAATTGAAATAAAAGCTTCTTTGACTTGCTTATACCTTGTTTAACTTTAATTTCTTTAATAATTACAATATTTTAATTATATATTTATGTAATGCAAGTATTTATAGCTGAATTGGTAACCTTTCAAATGACGCGCTCTTTTTAATTTTCCAACTATCCGGTAGCATAGTCAGCCACTTTACGGGCAGCACTGGAAGCGTTCATCAGCTGTTCCGTGGGAGCGCACGTTTTTTTATATTTACAAAAACTTCGAAATATCGTGCCTTTCGCCAGAAGTAACAAATGCAACAGAATGGTGGACAACATAACGCTAAATGTGAACGTAAAGCCGCCAACCAAGGCGGCCAACAAAACTCCAGAGGTAAGCGGCTGCCATTCATGTTCGAGCGTTTATTATTAATTTAATATTTTGGGTTTTCCAGAGCCAGAAGGCAACCTTGCCAGCGGCGAAGAAGCGTGGCGCGAAGGTGCAGGATTTGGGGTTTCAATTTAATGTGGAGAAGCCGAAAGTCAAGGCGATTGTTGTGCGGCGAAAGGCGACAAATTCAAGACCAAATGTTGCCTCCACATCTTCGGGTTCTTCTGCTAAAATCCCTCAAACTGCAAAAAATCCTGGCAAATCTGCAAATCCTTCAGAGGATATTACGTTTAATGGTATGTCAGCAAAGACCACTTCCGCGAAGGATGACTTCATGCTAAATGTGACCACAAAAACGTCGAATGTTGTTCCGAAAGCCAAGCCGAAAGTCATGACAAGAGCCGAGAGACTGAGCAAAAACAAGAGGGACAAGAAGCCGCTGGTCAAGCTCAGCGATGAGCAGCTGAAGAAGGCACTGAAGGGCTCCAGAGGAGCCATCAGGAATCCCAACCAGCTGCCAAGACCCGGCGATATTTTTCGCGCTCAAATGGAGGAGGAGAGGCGTCAGAAAGCAAAGGCTGACGGCGTCTTAAAGGGCCCTTCAGAATCACCAGAAAAGCCACCTAAGAACCCACAGACAGCAGCAAGAGACTCCGATAAGGAATCGGGAGAAGAATCACAATCAGAATCGGAGAATTCCCCGGGATCCCAGGAAAAGGAACCCAAAAAGAAGGAGGAAACGGCGTCCATTAATCGGTTTCGCACCAAGAAGATTGGTCTCTTCGATCAGAGCGACGTGGAAGCTCTCAAGCAACTGGGACAAAGGGCCGTGAAGCCGGTGAAGGAGACCATCTTCTCCGGATCCAAGATAGAGACCTTGGGCCTGCATCCGCACGCTGTTAAGAATCTGGAGGACTTGCTCAGCATAAAGGAACTGACGACGGTGCAGGAGAGGGCCATACCCCATGTGCTCGCGGGCAAGGACGTTCTGGTGCGATCCCAAACCGGTTCCGGCAAGACCCTGGCCTACGCCCTGCCTCTGGTCGAGATGCTGCAGAAGAAGAGTCCCAAGATTCAGAGGAAGGACGGTGTCCTGGCCCTGGTGATTGTGCCCACCCGGGAGCTGGTCATCCAGACCTACGAGCTCGTCCAGAAGCTGGTGAAGCCCTACACCTGGATAGTGCCGGGCTCTCTGCTGGGCGGCGAGAGCCGCAAGAGCGAGAAGGCCAGGCTGAGGAAGGGCATTAACATCCTCATTGGCACGCCGGGTCGCCTGGTGGACCACCTGCTGCACACGGCCAACTTCAAGCTGACCAAGCTGCAGTTTCTCATCCTGGACGAGGCCGATCGCCTGCTGGAGCTCGGCTACGAGCGGGACGTCAAGCAGCTGGTGGAGGCCATCGACAAGCAGCGCGCCGAGGAGAAGGACGTGCCGGAACTGCAGCGAATGCTGCTGAGCGCCACGCTCACGTCCCAGGTGCAGCAGCTGGCCGGCCTCACCCTGCGAAATCCCCTGTATATAGACAACAGCGACGAGGCGGCCAGTGCCGCCCTGAAGTCCAAGGATGGCTACCACAAGGAGTCCATTGAAGCCCAACTAGAGGTGGACGACGACGGCCTGGGCGAGTACCAGGAAGATGTCACCGGCGTGCTGAGCATACCCGAGAACCTTCATTTGAGCTACGTGGTGGTGCCGCCCAAGTTGCGCTTGGTGGCGCTGTCCTCGCTGCTGGCCAAGGAAATGGACGCCAGTCCGAAGCACTTCAAGGCCATTGTGTTCATGAGCACCACTGAGATGGTGAACTTCCACCACGACATGCTGAACGAGGCGCTGACCAAAAGAGTGCTCGACGACGAAGATGAGGAGAATGACGAGGCCTCGGACGATGATGGTGACACACCTCTCTTGCAGGGACTGCGCTTCTTCAAGTGAGTGGCATTTGGTCAAGAAGGAGACTCGCATATAACTAACATTCTTCTTCCCTCAACAGATTGCACGGTTCCATGACGCAGACGGAGCGGCAGGGCGTTTTCCGCGGCTTCCAGTCCTGCGACAGCTGCGTCCTCCTGGCCACCGATGTCGTGGGTCGCGGCATCGACGTGCCGGACATTAAGCTGGTGCTGCAGTACACTCCGCCGCAGACCACAGCGGACTTTGTCCATCGCGTGGGTCGCACAGCCCGGGCGGGACGCAAGGGTCGAGCTGTGCTGTTCCTGGCGCCCAGCGAGGCGCAGTATGTGAGGCATCTGGAGAAGAAGCGCATCCGCATCCAGCAGGGCGACATGTATGCCTATCTGCAGACGCTGCTGCCCAAGGACGAGGAGGCGAGGACCGTGCAGGAGGCGGCCTCCAATCTGCAGCACAAGTTCCAGTCGCTGCTCGAGGACGATAAGGAGTTGCACGACAAGTCCTGCAAGGGTAAGTTACGTTTCTTGGGAAATGTAAAGGAATATAATGGAAAATTGAGACGATAGGTAGACTGAGACCTTTCTGGTATCATCTTTAAGCTCTAATTTTTGTATTACTTGAAGATAGCTTTCTTCCTGCTTTAATCCGGAATCAATATCTTAATGTTGTTTTTTTAAAGAATAATTCTAGGGGGTAGGCCCCCTTCCCAGGCTATTCCCGTCCTCGCTGGACGGGTTCCCATGGCACTTACTTTTCCAATTGCCCCAACCCTCGGTCCCGGCGAACAAACTAGCAATTTAATCCTTTCACCAAAGAACATTAACTTTGTAATTACGATTTTTTACAACACTGCCCAGGGGGAGGGAGGGAAAAAAAGCACAGAGATATTGCGAGGGAAAAACACACAAACCAAACCCTCTGACATTTTTCCAATTATAAGTTTGACCGCCCACTTCGTCCAGGTCCAGTTATCATCCGGCGCACGTTAAAAACACAAAAATTATTTCATATTTGAAGTTAATTTCGATTGCGTGTCAAATGAACAGCCCAACCCCCCGGCCCTCGACCCTCGCCCCTCGCCCCTCGTCCCTTGCCGTTCCAAGGACCTCCATCAGTCAACGCGGCCAGTTACCACCAGCGACTCCTTTCATCGCCCCGATCCTTTTTTCCATTTTCATTTTATTTGCTTTTCAAAGCCAGCGGTGGGTGTGGGAGACTTCCTGCTTATAGAGAAGGGATTCAGCCACATTTCTTTTTATTTAAATAATTTTATATTCATAATACTTTATGATATATTTTATTATAGTTTATTTGCTTATTTTTTTACAAGGGATTGCCTGCGATTCGTACTTATTTCGCTTGTTTTTACAACTCTGACAATCCATGACTATATCCTGTTGAGTTGTAATTTTAATGCTTAATGCTTAAACTATAGATATGCTTCCCTTCGATTGAAACATTGGGAAAAAGAGGCCCTGGGGGTAAGCGGGAACGATGCCCATCGTGGAGTCTCCAAGGAGGCTCCGAGCATGAATCATAACAAGAAATAAAGCTAAGCGATTCGAAACAGGAAGCGGAAACTGAGCGAAATACCCAAATGGCTTTCAGGCCAAGCGCAAAACAATAGCAAAATGCCAAGATAAATGCGACCAAGGCAAGGCGAATAGGGAGGGACGGATGCGGATGCCTAGAAGGGATGCGGAGGGGCGTCTGGTCAAAATGGCAACTCAAATTGCACTTAAGCGCCGAGTCAAGCGTCAAGACAGGAAGTCACTCTTCCACTCTTGGCAAAACTTGAGAGGGAGTCACAGGAGGATGCAGCTTGCTGCTGCTCCTGCTGCTGCTCCTGCTGCTGCTCCTGCTCCTGCTGCTGCTCCTGCTCTGCTGCGTCCAATCAAAAAGCCATTAAAAAGTATTACGCTTGAACAAAACTGTACAAAGCAGCAGATAAAAGCAGCTAGAAAAGGACCGAAAATTGGGTAGCAAAAGGGATGATGCTTCAGCAAGATAAAGCGTCTTCCATTCGGAGTGGAAGCTGAAACAGAAGTTGAAGCTGAGCAGGAACAATGAAGAGTTAACTTTGGGAGACAAGAACACAAGGAAAATACATACACGAGATCAATAGTTATATCCTTCATTGAGTATTCTCTCTATAAAGTCCCTAAAATGCTTGTTAAAATCACTTATTTCGCATAAAATACACATTTCCATTGTCCAATGATAATCCCTTCGGTTCACACTGATCCTGGGAGTTAATTATCGACTTACTAGCTCTTTTTTTTCTTCGGCTTTTATCCGTTCCATTGTCTCGCATTATCCCGCCGAGAAGTGCTGCTGAGCTAATGCCTTCACATTTAAGCCTCTGATGGCTCATAAGTCCGCCCACTCCGGCCACGGGGACGACGACACCCCCGATTAGCTCTATAACTCATACATCCGCCGGGCGGATGGGGGAAGCCCTCGAAGAACCCTTTGCAGGGGTGGGAAAAAGAACTGAGACAACGGGAAAAACAATCACAACAATTTGCCACGCCTACACACAAAATGAAAACCGCATGAACACGCGCTGTGTGCGAACTACAGTGGCTACTCGATTTAATAGTCTTTTTCAGCATTATTTTTAAGGGTTTCTAACTTTATTCAAGTCAAACGAGGTAGAGACACTTCTCACCCTTGAAAGTTAGCTTCAAACATTCTTCAGAAGCCTCTGAATATTCGAGTGTTCTTTTTGCTTACTAATACTTTCTATTTGTTCTCCTTTTCTCCTCACAAGTAGTCCACCTTTCGGGGTATTCACTGTGCTCTTCGCTTGCACTCTGAGACCCAGAATTGAGCCGCTGACGTGCGCATTAGCCACAGTCGCTGAAACCACCCAGCCAAGCCAGGCAGGATACTACCCAGGAACACCCACAAGCACACCCACACCCACTCCACAATCCACACTCCACTCGAAAGGACATTCCTGGCTGTGACTCGAGACAATGGGACTGCAAACGGCTAAGAGGGGTAGGAGGGGGCCCAAGGCAAAGTGGCATAAAAAGCCATTTTGTGCGGTTTCTGTGCGGTGGATTTGTGAAAGTCCTCCGAATCCCAAATGACATTTATTTTATTCGCCACTTCCGGCTGACAGACGTCTCTAAACATCCGCTGCCGTCGCCGTCGTCATACTTTTTGTTTGCTTAATGCCTGCCACTTGACTGTAATCGCATTTGCGGCAATTAAGCCAGACCAAAAAGCCAAGGGCTTGACTTTGGCAGGACCAAGGAAGTCGCAACAGATACAGATACACTGCTGTGAGTTAATTGCCGGGGCAGGATCGTCTTTGCATTCATCTCTGGCGCTGCTTCTTCCTGTTCAGGATGTTGTCCTGAAATTACAGCCAGCAGGCAGCAGGAGGTTTCGGTGCGGATTTGTGGTCTGCGGTTCTTCTCCAGCAAATGCAACTATTATTATTATTTGTGGAATATTTGCGAATTAATCTTGTTATATTATCCTAGACCTTTCATGTGGAATATAACCTGTAAACTGAAGCTAATTGTTTTAAGTTTTGATGAGTCTGCAAACTGATCTCAGGAGGTTACATTGTAGAAAGGCGGTGAACTGAGATGGTATTCCGATTCTTTGACTGAAGCAGGACACAGATTGCATTATCTTTTATATACTTTTGTTTGAATCTTGTGGAGAAGGACCTTTTCCAACTCCTCTCTAGACACTGAGCTTTAAACAGAGAACTACATCGGTAGATACATACACCACCCCATATAGTTATTGTTATTCCAGGCAAAAGATACATTTTTAATTTCACATCACATTTACATATCCACTCCACTCGCACCGCACTCTCACTCGCACTCTGTCGTCGTCAATTTTATCCCTGCGCGAGATCCTTATCGGGGTAACAATTGCGGTCTTTGTTGCCGAGTGGCTGGCAGCTCCAGCTCCAGCTCCAGCTCCGTTGGTAATTTGATATCATTGTTGTATAATTTGGAATTGCCTGGCATAAGTGCTGCGTAATTAGCAAGGACATGCCCACAACAGCGAACCACAGCGACAGCGACAGCCACAACCACAGCCGCCGTATACATTATACATTATATATTATATGCACACAACACACAATAGACCCGAGACGTGGATGTGAAATCCTTTGCTGACATTGCTCATTTGTCATTTTAACGAATTTATTTTGTAATGAATGCGGCACACACACACAGACACACATGCAGCCAGCGGTGGCACTTAAGCCAAGACATCAATTAATTCTAAAAGCATTAACATCTCCATCTCCTTGCGCCCCGTACTCACCCCCGAAACGCTCTCTATTTTTATTGTTTCTCCCGCTTGCAGCCTTTGTGTCCTGGATGAAGTTCTACTCGACGTTTCCCAAGGAGCTGAAGCCCATCTTCAACGTTCGCATTGCCCACATGGGTCACTTTGCCAAGAGCTTCGCTTTGAAGGAGGCGCCCAGCAAGTTCGCCGCCAAGCATGCCGCCCCCAAGGCGGCCCCGCCCACCAACCGACTGACCTACACGGAGCGGTAAGGGATCGGATTAGAGGGAGCAACTTTCAACTGCAGTATTAATAAATTTGTAATAATTTTCAGTGATCCCGAGAAGGTTCAGGCCCAGAAACGGACCAAGCGACGCATGTTCACGACGACGGTCAGCGGTGATGTGCGCCAGATGCAACAGCAGAGGGATGGACCTGCTCCGGGCAGATCGGCAGGCGGCCCTGCAGGAGCATCCTCCTCCGTCGGCGGTCGGAGCAGCTTCCTAAAGAGCTTGAGCAAGTCCAGGGCCCTGCACACGTCCGAGTTTGACAGCGGTTTGCCGGCAGTGGGTCCAGCCAAGCGACGCAAGGTGGCGTAGGTGAAGGAGGAGCAAGCCCAGCAGTTCAAGGAGAAGAGGGAGGAGAACTCCGCCGGATACGCTGTCCGGACGGAATGCTTCTTCGGGCACTTTGCGGCGCTTTATGCGCGCCATTTTGCTCAAGCCTGCTCAAGCATTTAATCGAAAAGAAAATTGCCCCGCATATATATCTGTACTGTATATATGTATGTGTATATATATGAGTATATATATAGGCGTCGAGATCCAAGTAAAAATCGAAAAGAAACCCCAAGGATAAGCGCATCATAAAAGTTTCATTTTTCTCAACTTTTAAGCCCGGACGTCCTGCGGGAGCGAAGGAACGAGGAGGAGGAGCAGCTGCCTCCTGCCTGTCAGCATATTTTAAGCTAAACTTTGCTTCCTTTTTTTTTTTCTTTCTTTTATAAATATATGTATACTTTACTTTACTTTTTTTTTGTAATAATTTTGTGGAGAAAATATTAGAAATCCATTTTCCGCTCACTGCAGATTCATTCAGTTTTGAAAATGTCAGGGATGATGGTTTTCCATTGGGCGTCAGAGGTCGGCACGTGTTGCCTGATGGCTGTCGCTGTTTGCCTTTTTATGCAACTGAAGCGCATAATTTGTTGGACAAGGCATAAATAAATATCAAGTACTTGTACATAAACACTCTGTCCGTACAGTTCCAGGACACGTGACCCCGGGGTTGGGGCAGCGGAGCCGGAGCCAGAGCCCGAGCCAGAGGTATTATGGCACTTAATTGAGGCCTCTCGGCGGGATCGAAAGACCCCTAATTAGACGCCCGCCGATTGATTTTTAATTGGGCCAAAGGGCCTCGCCTTTTCCTAGCTGTCTGCCCGTCGACTGTCGACTGTCACTCAAAGTCGGGAGTCAATCAAGCATGAACAATCGGGGCCCCAAAGTCGATTCCTAATTACGTGCGAGTGTCAACATATGAAATAATATTTTCCCATAAATGCGACCATTAAAAGGAAACCACCTCGCATACCTATATCTGTCTGTGGTTGGTATATGTGTGTGGAGGGTTCTGTATATTTTAATATTGGAACGATTCACACCTCTACCTCGGACAGTTAGTTATGAGGAAGTAAGATTGGTAAATACGAATGGTAAGTACGGTTGGTTATTATTTTCAACTGAAGCTAGTAATAACGCCATCGCTAAACCTCAAGAGTAGCAATATTACGTCTGAGATCATGTTTGACATACTTTTGAGCTAGACTCTTATCTTTTATGACTGTTATAAAATGTCGGAGTTTCGAACCTACTTAAGACCTTGGTCTGGAAGTAAGCGCAGACTTAGGCCACCTTTTATGGCGAAAAATGATCGTCTTTTTACATTTAAATTCGAATTTGGAGGTTAAATTGATATATTTAATTGTTTCTTTTGTTGTTGTTCAAATTGTTGTTGGTGTAAAATAATTGTTGTTGTTGTTGTAGGCTATTTTCAGTACAAATGATCAATTTCTGGATTTGAGCACCAGGCAAACAGAAAGAGCAGCAGAGAGACGGAATTCTGTTATAAACTGTTATAAAAAACCCCGAATTTTTAATAAATGGTAAAAATGTTGCATACTTTTGGGGATTTTAAATATAGTTGCTCATGTATTGCATACTTTTGGGCATGTAAGTTATTAAAGCATCTTCGCTCTACTGTTTTATGCTCGCCTGGTGCATAAAATCCAGAAATTGATTAATTTGTACTGAAAATGGATAGATTGAATGTAGCCTTGTTTTCTCCTACAACGACTACAGCAATTGTTTTACAGCAACAACAATTACAACAACAACAAATGAAACAATAAAATATATTTATTTAACGGCCAAATTTGAATTCGAACTCTAAATAACGTTGAGTTCTCTTCATGGCAGGTGGAGTCTGCGATTATTTCCAGACCTTGAACAGGTTCTGAACTCGGGTATCTTATAACAGTTTATAATAGATCTCCGTCGCTGTGCTGCTGTTTTCAACACAACTTCTTCTTCTAAATAAAATGCACATGAAAGTAATTCATTTAAAAGTATATATGGTTAGATTATAATAAATACAATTGATCTGCAAGGGTATACAAACTTCGGCGTGCCGAAGTTAGCTTCCTTGCTTGTTAATTTTGGCATTTTCAGTAGAAATTTATAAACTCCTGGATTTCAGCACCAGGCGAACAGAAAGAGCAGGAGAGGGACGAAGATCTGTTGTAAACTGTTATAAAATTCTTGACCGCTTTCTTGCGGATTCAAATTCTACGCCGCAGAATTACCCCGAAAATTCTTTCCTTCTTCCTTTAGCTTTTTAACAACTTAAGCCTGTGTTTTTACTTTCCAAATGCAATTTGTAAGGGTATGCAAACTTCCTTCCTTTCTTGTTAAGCTTGAAAATAAATGAAGTCATTCGGATCAGTCCTAATGAGGGCTCATAAACCACTCGAATTGTGACCAAAGGAATATAGTTGTGTTCAAAGGACAAAGCAAGCACACTCATATACATATAAATGCATGCCGGAAAAAGCCGCTGACATCCAACATCTGTTGGTATTACGTTGTCCGGATTCGATTGATTCGAGCCCGATGTTCGCATGTGTGTGATTAGAGGCAACTTAATTGGATCAGGTCCTGCCTGCTGCCGGCAAGGATGTGTCGGAGAAAGTGGCTCGTTACCGCAAAACGCCACCCCCGCGCCGTGGCGAGGCGAGGCGAGGCGAGGCTAAGCCCCCCAAAGGGTTGGCCGTGGAAAATTGGTAATGTGATTGCACTAATGGCTTGAATTATGGACGCATTAGAGTAAATTAAAATCATTCACTCAACTGGCTGGGTGAAGGGGTATAGGGGTGTCCTGTGTGTCCTGGGCTCGGTGTCGTCCTGGGGGTTGTAATGAAGTCGTAGTGGCCGCCGCACCAACAATGCCATTGTTGGTCGGTTGGTCAGGTGCAAATGTTGCCCGTTTTTTTGTTGCTTCCCTTGATGTATTTTCCTATTTTCCTTTTTTCCCATTTTCCTGTTCGGAGGGTAAGCACGACCCAAATCAGCTGTCAGCATTTTTCCCTTCGTAAAAAAAGAATAAAACTAAAGTGGCCCTCGGCGTTGACAATTGGGTGGAGCTCAGGAGCCAGGAAAGGACATTCTATTGGGCTCACGGCAACGGAGATAGGGGTGGCACTGGTGGCCCCTGGAAGGTGACAATTATTTCAGCTAGTTGTGGGTTTCCTCCGTCATGAAAGTATGGGTTACGTTACGCGATTGGTCCGAGACTGCCTTCGCTTGTTCTCTTAAAATCTGAAGTTTAGATTAAATAATTAAATGTGTAGACAGCATACCCCTGATTCCGTCCAGGGTAACAATGTCTTAGGAATCTGACCCCCGAGAGAGTGGAGCTGGAGTGCTGGCTGGATTTATGGCGCACAGCGCCAACTGCCAATTTAAAGACAATTTGGCCAAGAGGCGCGATTTCGGCTAAATTGCAACACAAATGCAAACAATTAGCCGCTTTTTCCACGGACCTGCAGCTGCAGTCTCAGCATCCTCCCAGCATCCTTCCAACTATGACAGATGATCCTCGGTACTGATAAAATATCGACCCCGCTGAGCGTTGAAATTAATTGGGAGTTAACGCAAGGCGACGATGGGCATAATGGGAATGCGCCAAGGCTTCCCAGGATGCGTAGAACAGAAGCAAGAACAAACAAAGGTTTTTGAGGCTTTATCTTGAGTTTTTTGAAATTCTTTGGAAGGTCAGGATCTTTGGTTTTGGAATAAGAAATATGTACATGATGTCATGCCCTCGAAAAATTGTGATTTCAACACTTGTTTAACTTTAAATATCTCGGAATATAAGAAAGCCTTTGAAAAGTCTGGGCTATAAAATTCAGGATACTGCGTTACCTTTCTCAAGAAACAGTTGGAAATAAAAATATAAACAATAGTACCCTGTAGAGGTAATTCTTGTAAAACTACAAAATATTAAAAGAAACCCCTATTGAAAATTGTTCAGAAAAAATATAAAAATGATATGTAAGTAATTAAGAAAATGTAATCTTTAAATGTCTATGTAATTTACCAGAAAATCCTCTCATTTCAAAATGTAAAGTATGAGGTATATGCAGGGTATCCCAAAGTCTGTAGACACCTTTCAACCTCAGCCAGCGGAAGTACCGCCGAGAAGGCAGCAGCAGGAGAGTCACCCGTGGGGCATCGTTGGCGGTCAGCGGACCGCAGATACAGGAGATTCAGCTTCATATCCACATTCAGCTGCGGCGGCGGTCGCAAATTATCAACAAATTAGACTTTTCGTCCAAAGAGCCGACGAATTCGCGCTGCAACTTGGAGCTGAAGCCGGAGCTGAAGTCGAAGTTGGAGTTGAAGTTGGAGCCGGGTCATTTGGTTTGATTTGATTTCATTTGTTCGCATGTCTTGTTGTCATTTCTTCGGGCCGAGGATGGGGGATCGGATCCTTTTCGGGCCGATTTCTCATCGGAGCTACGTTTTATGGGACGCCGCTGGTAAAGTGATTTCTTCAACGCTTTGTTAGCGCACCGGATTGATGCGGCTGTCATTAGCCGATTTCGTTTTCGGCCTAAACGGGACCCAGCAGTGAGAGAAAAAATATGAGGCAAAATGAGTGGCATTTTAGAAGGAAATTGTGTTGAAGTATTTTGGAAATATAACCATAAACAGTTGGCCTTGATTTGATTTTCAGGCAAAATATATTTATTTAAATAAATTAAGCTTGTCAGCAAGGAGTCACCTCTTTCTCATCAGTAGCCTATGCTGACAATCTTCAGCTTTTACCATCAGATAGCCGCCGGTTCAGGGACTTGGGAATTCTAAAGCCAAGCAAGTGGTAAGAGCTATAGTGAATACATATTACATTACATATTATTATAATATTAGTAATAAGCCTGCAACAAAGTGAAGGAGTCGTTTTCGACCCTTTTTAAAAAATATATTAAATAATATATAATAAATATATTCTTGATCAGCATGAACAGCCGAGTCGATCTAGCTATGTTTCGTTGAAATTGTCAAAGGAAATTTGTAATTTCTTAAATTATTATTATTATTTTATTGTAAGAACAAATTAAATTTATAATTATCAATGTGTTAAGCTAGAGCGAAGTTCTTAAATATTTAATTAACAATGCAGAGTTCTTAAAAAAAAAAAACTAGCACCGCACAACTTTCTGAATTAAAATTAATACATTTCTGGTTTAGTTATTATCTATTTTCTTGCAAGTGTATTTAAACTTTGGCTTCTCAAAGTTAGCTTCCTTTCTTGTTTGTTTTTTATTTAATATTTTGTGTGTTTGCAATACATTTTTTCTCTATCTGCAGAGAGATCTGCCTCCCTCTCCCTTGTGCCATTATCACGATCTCTGTTTGCGAAATGCGTTTTTAACGTGCTTTTAATTGTGTGTTCCCCACCTCAGCCGTCTGCCCCTGCTGCCCCCTCTTGTCCCCTTGCCTGACTGCCTGCCCTTCTGCCTTCCTGCTCGCAATGCTCGCGACTCGCGGCTCGCGGCTCGCTTGGCAAATTAAATCAAATTTGAACTAATTAACATAAATAAATTTACACAAATCCAATAGCAATATGGCTCGTTACAGGCCTTCACACTTTCCGCTTCACTGTGCGGCAGCCACCCCCTTGGGCGGTTCTCTTCATCCCTCATCCCCCAACCCCGCATCCTCCCTCCTTCTCCTTCTCCCTGCGGCGCTGACATTTACAAGCGATATCTGTCAAACGGGACAAGTTGCATTTGCAAATAAATAGACGGGGCACTCGTTCGAACGGAAACGGAAGCTGACGAGCCACGAAGCCTGCCGCAAGGGGTTGCAAGGGGTGGGGGGTGGTGATGGGGCAGGGGCTGGGAGGGAGGTAGGTTGGTGTTAGCTTTGCTTCAACGCCTGCGCTTAAAGTTTTTAGGCGCTGGAAAATTAATTGGAACTGGGGAGCAAGACTGTGGGGAGAACCATGGGAGCAGCTCATTTTGAATCCTTCGAAAACTTATTATTTTTTAAACATATCGATAAATATCGATTTAACTCGAGAAAAATCGATAAAAATCGATTAAATTCCATTACAAACATAACAATAAATATCGATTTAAATCATTTTAAGGGGAATATTTCGGGGCATAAGATACACAAAAAGTTAGTCTGATATATTCCGATTCTCTATACTTCTCTCTTTATTTTGCTTTTTAATAATGTTTACTTTTTTCTTAATTAATTAAATAATTAAATAACCATCGCAATGTATAGTAATATTAGTTATAAGCGTGTAACGAAGTGAATATCATATATATTGGTGATCAGCATCAACAGCCGACACTATCTAGCTATGTTTGTAAGTAAAACAAATATTTATTCCATTTTTTTAAGTTTAATAAGTTGAAAAATTGTTAAAAATTTACCAAAAAAATTGAAAATTTGTAGTGCTGGTTTCTTAACCAATTAAAGTTAGTACTGCACCGATATCCAAACTGAAATTAATGCCTTTTTTTCTGACTTTTGATCGAATTTCATGCTTAAGTATATAAACTTCGGATTCTCCAAGTTAGCTTCCTTTCTTGATTTGTAATAAAATTCACAGGTAAAGGGTTAAACCTGTAAGCGCTATTGCGTTTCCACGGCCATTTGAATCCTGGAGCAGGATGTGCCTCGACATTCGGATTGTATTCTCGCTAAGCTGCGGTCGCCCAAGCGGCGTATGCGCAATGTAACCAAGTCCGGTCTCCGAACTTCCACCCGCACTGCCACCCACTTGCCACATTTTGCTGCCACCCTTAACCACTAAGCCCCAAGTGCCACTGCCACCCATTGCGTTCTCAGTTCACAGTTCCCAGTTCCCAGTTATTTACTGCTTTATTTGCGGTCTTGTCAAAGCAATCAACACAGTCAGAGCGTGTCCTTTTCCTGCGCCTCCCCTTCAACCCCTCATTACCTCCTTGGGCAGGCCACCCCCAACCTCAACCCCAACCCAAAACCCCAACCCCAAAGGCAGAGGTGGTGGATTTTATTTACTTGTCTGGCGGCGAGTCCTGGCTGATTCGTTGGCTCCGGGTTTATTTGTAGAATGATTTTTCAATAATTTATGTATGACGTTGTCGACAACAAGGACAACCAACAGGACGGCAGTGGACGGGGACGGGGACGGGGACAGAGACGGGGGGTAGCAGCACTTGATTTAATGTGCGGGGTGTTACTTTCAACACCCTCCAATCAAAATAATAACAGAAACGGCAGCAGAAACAGAGCACTATTGACTGGCGCTGTGACAATGCAATTATAAATGGTGACAAAATAATTTCCGCTGCGTGATTTTTATGACAGTTGTTCACCGTACGGGTAGCATTCTGCTCTGCTGAACACCGCCGAATTAAATCAGAATTAAATAGTTTAACTCCCGGACACACGGACACACGGACGAGCAATATTTTCTTGACCGTCTCCGGCTCCGTCTCCGTTTCTGCTCATTTCAAATGCCATTTTAATGACCATAATTGGTTAGGATGTGGCCGAGGCATAATTTCAGTTCATCCGTTCCTCGGTTTCCTGTCCTGTCCTGTCCTGTCCAGTGCTGTCCTGTCCTGTTCTGTCCTGTCCAGTCCTTTCCAGTCCCGTCCTGATCCCCTTCCTATATGTGGGTGCTTCCCACAGTCAGTGGCAGAGTCAAGGCTGACACGACGGCCATATGAAATCATAATTCCAGGGCAACGTCTCGCGATTTTATGAAAGCTTGTCATTTGTGGCACGCAATCGCATTGCATTATAATTGGAAATTGGAAATTGCCATGAAACGGCCAGCATAAAAAAAAAACCGCGCACAAAATACAAAATAAGAGCGCTTCTCCACCGAAAGCAGGAATGAAATATTAAAAGCCTCTCACATTCGATGCTCTTTGGTGAACTCTATTAACTGCAATCGAACGAGGCTGTCACGTTCTTGCGATTATTAAAAGGCTGCAAATAAATAAATACATATATGGGATGCTCTTATAGGGCTGATTTTATTAAACTCTCATTCAATCCATGAATAACCAGTCACAATTTTATTACATATATTTATACCCTTGCAGGGTATTATAATTGAAGTCAGAACTTATAAATCATATATATTTTTGATCAGCATCAACAGCCAAGTCGATCTGGCCATGTTCGGCAGAAAAAAAATGTTTACCAATTTTTAAAATTTTTATTAAGACTGTCCAAAAATTCAACAAATTTCAAAATTATTAATGCTTATTTAACCTTAAAAGAGAACAGCACGGAAAAGCATTCCAAATTGAAATTCATACATGTTAAGAAAAGTTATGATTTTTTTAAACTTGGATTTCCTCAAAAATAATTAAAATATTTATTAAAAATATAGTTAAAAATATATAAAATTAATATTAATGAAATTATTATATTCAATTTAATTGATTTAGTTTAATTTAACGTACAAATTGTCAAAAGTATAACAAAAATTTTGATTTTGAAAATTGTAAATCCAATATTATTCGTTAGCCTCATAAAAACTGCCACAGAAAAGCTTTCCGAATTGTAATTAATGCCTTTTTGACTTAGTTATGGCGGAATTAATATATATTTAATTTTTTCTTTTGTTGTACAAGTTGTTGTTATTGTTAAATAGTTGTTCTTGTTGTTGTTGTAGGCAAAAACAACCTTTGAATTTGACATATTCAGTAGAAATTCATAAATCTCTGATTTTCTGTACCAAGCGAACATAAAGAGCGTTGAAGATCTGTTATAAACTGTTATAAAAATGCAGAGATCATGCTCTGGAAGTAAGCGCAGGTTCAAACTAATTTTCATGACAGGAAATTAAAGCCTTTTTACATTTGATTTCAAATTTGGCGATTAAATGAATAATTTAATTTTTAGTTTTGTTATTGTACAAGTTGTTGTTGCTATAAAATTAGAAATTCAGTAGAAATTCAAAAATTTCTGGATTTCTGCACCAGGCGATTAGAAAGCAGCAGGAGAGCGACGAAGATCTGTTATAAACCGTTATAAAATCGATCGAAAGCAGCCAAGGATCGTTCGGAATCAAATTCGACGCCGCAGAATTACTCCGAAAATTCTTTTTTTCTTCCTTTAGCTTTCCAACAACTAAACCATGTTGTTATTAAACTTATGTTATTAATTTTCCAATTGCAATCTGTAAGGATATGCAAACTTCGGTTCGCCTAAGTTAGCTTCCATTCTGGTTATTAACAAATTAAGCCAAAAATCTGCTCTTCCAGTGCAATATAGTTCCATAATCTATAACAGAATGCGGCTAGAGTTTGAAATTGAATTAGTATCTGAGGGGCTCAATCTCCTCCCTACTTGCAGCTCTCCAGTCTTGGGCCATAAATCTAGGTGGCTTCCGGTGGTTCACACACCGAGAGTCCTGCTGCCCCGGGCTCTTTGCATTCCTAATGATTTCCTTTTTGCCGGCGATTTAAATTGCATTTCCTTCGCTCCTTCGGCCTGGCTGCATACTGGAAAGGAGAGAGAGAGATTTTCGGCAGCAACCCCGTTGCACCCCTTCGCGTGGGGTTCCACGGATTTGCCGGGAATCACCGGATTTTTTCTTTTCCGCGCATTGTCATCATCTTTGTCCATTTGGCAGCCGTTGCTTTGATTTATGTGCACTTCACGCTTCGCCTCCGCCTCCGACTCCGTCTCCGTCGGCGTTCAACGCATTATCCTGGACACGTGTGCGCACAAATTGATCCTTTATGAGCATTTTGCGGTTAATAATGCAGGGGCACGTGCCGGGGCTACCGTTAAGTGTAAATGATAAGCTCGGCCTTGAGTGGGCGGATGATGTGGGGTCGGTGGTCGTGGGTCGTGGTTCGGGGGTCGCTTTCCATGGGGTTAAATGTTAGTTTGTTTTTCCTCTCTCTCAACTCAAGGATGAGGGGATTCCGGCTGACTCGACGGAGTGCTTGACATGTGACACCTTTTGTCGACTTTGTGCCGTGTCCTGTTTTGTTAGACGCTGTCCTTTTTCGCTACTGTGTGTCCGTGTGTGATTTTAAAGCGCTTAAGAGTCCTCTGTGTGTGCGTGTATGTGTATAAATCCCGAATGACACTTCACACTTAATTTGCTCATAATGCCCAACGTAATCCGTTGACTGCCTTGGACCAGGGACCAACCCCTGCTAATATCCTACCAATTACACTGACAATAACAATATTTTCCAAAGATTTCCACCACCACCAGGGGCCTGATCTGAAGCCCAATCACCACCGAATATAAGAATTTTGAAAATTTTCACTAAAATCGGATCTTATCAGGGGAAAAAGCGGTCCGCTCACATATGCCTAATGTGACAAATTCATCGTCCTTGTTGTCCTTTTCAAGCACCGCTCGAATTCCCATCGCTGATAAGCACACAAATCCTCCGTCTGCCGCATTTTAATCTCCCGTCGAAGGACAAATCGCCGAGATCCCCGGCTGATGATAGAAAATGGCAACAAATGTTTTAATTTATTTTTAGTTTTTTCCATTCCCTCTCGAAGGATTAGGCCAGCAGCAGGACCAAAAGCGTTTTGCGGCCGATACGATCGCTTGAATATGAGACCAAGCTCTGCTCTGGAAATTTGATTTACAAACAAATATATAGTAGAATCAAGGGATATATACTTGTATATATCCTAACCTTACCCCAAGTTGAGGCCTCTAAGCGAACAATTTGCATAACTATAGCGTCCAGCGAGGCATAAATCTTCTATATGCTTTCTATTTAACTTTTACTAAAGACTTCCGACACATTTCTGCGGCAGGCAATTTGCCAGGGGATTCCCGGATCCCGGATCCCGCGGCTTCAGACTCAACTCGAACGCCCTGTCAACACCTACACACCAAGGGCCACCAGTGTTGCCCAGGAAAAGAGGTTCCAGACCAAAACTCAAGTGTATATATTGTGCATAACTTTCCCGAAGGGTTTTATCTATGAAAAACTAGCTGAAACTGACGGCAAAACTGCTAAAGGGGCAACTCTCGACGGAAAGGAGTTCCAACTGTTGACGACGATGGCGTGTTTGGCCTCCATTTGGAAGCCGCTCGCTCGGAGGTGGCCCTGGGTTCCACCTGTCCGTCTGTCCGAGAGTCGGAGTGTCTGTGTGTCTGTGTGTCTGGAGCCCTCGAGGCTTGTAACTTATCTAAATGAACACAATTATTGAATATAATCGCTGTCGAGGCAGAGGAGCGAAAACAAACACGAGGAATTGCATGCCGCCTTTTAGGCGTTCCGCTGAGCTTTGCCTAAAATCAAGGCAAGGGAATGCCCTGCTGGAGTCAAATATATATAATAAATATATATATAAAGTGAACTTGCATTCTGCATGAACCATAATATCCCCAATATTTTCATAGAACTAAAGCACAGAGTAAAGATTTTGCAATTATCAGGCAAATATTTATTTAAGCGCAATTATTCCAGCGAAAAGAGAGATGAGACCATGGCGAAAATCAAATAAAAAATTCAACTTGCCGGCAATTAAGCGCAATTTCCGCTCGCCGTCCGATGATTATTATTTGAAATGCATATCTATGTGTTGGGGCTAAATAATTGATGCGGCCTTTTGCCAAATGATACAAATTATACAGGCAGCGGGCAGCAGGCAGAGATTACAAGAATCGGGTCGCAAAAAAAAAAAAAAGTGAAGCAGCCAACACAAACGTGCAGCAAAATTAATTGAATTAAATAGGCAGCAAAAAACAAGACACTTATTAATTCCGCCCCCCCAGAAAGGCGGCATATGCGCCGCGTCAGTCGGACGACAGGGAAATCAACAAAGAGCGGAAGGCAACTGGAAATGGTAATGGTAATAAATAAAAATATATATAAAAAAATAAATATAAATATATGATTTTTATCACCAATAAAAACAACAGTGCCCATGAAAGGCAAACAAAGTTGATGATGCCTCGCCTAAGTTTTAACTTTTCATTTCATTTCACTATTTATTTTTTACTACACTTTTCCACCAAAAGGCTTAGGCCAGGTGGAAAGTGGAAAATGCATGTGAGCTCCTTTGCTACTGCCTTCCTAATTTTGGCTTTTTGAGGGAAAATCCGCGAGTCGTGGGCGTCGTTCCGGTCCGCTCGTCCAGCCCCCCGATTTCGTTGAAGGGTCTCTGGCCTATAATTAGCCTGAATACCCGGACACAGGGCTGGAATGCTTTATATTTTGGTATTTGTGAAGAGGTATGTCCTATAATAAGTTATCAAAATATTAAGAAAATCCTGCCAGCCTAAAAATATTACATATTAAAGTCTATAAAAATATACATTCTCTATTTTTTTTATTTTGGTATCTGTAACGATAACTTCCCTGTAATAAGTTATTGAAATACGTAAAAAATCCTGAAAGCCTTAAATATTAAATATAAAAATATAAAATCTCTGATAATAGAGAGAAGAGAATATTCTCTGTATAATTTGGTATCTGTGAAGAGGTCTGTCCTGTAAGAAGTCATTTAAATATATGTTTCTGGGCAATTAGTAGCTGTAAAAAAAACTGCAAGCCTTAAATATTAAATATTAAAATTTTTTTAAATATATATTCTCTATTTTTTATATTTTGGTATCGGTGAAGAGGTCTGCCATACAAGAAGTTATTTCAATATTTCCCTAGGCAAATAATACCTCTAAAAAATCCTGTAAGCCTTAAATATTAACATTTAAAATCTCTAAAAATATACATTATCTTTTCTTTAAATTTTGGTATCTGTGAAGATACCTGCCCTGTAATAAATTATTTAAATACTTCCCTAGGCAAATAATACCTCTAAAATATTTAGCAAACCTTAAATATTACAATTTAAAATCTCTAAAAATTTGTATTTTCTTCTCTTTATATTATAAGTAATAAGTTATAAATTATTAAAATATTTCTTTAAGCAGGAAATACCTCTTATTAAATTGTAAAAATCCCTGAAAATATATATATTCTCTGAAGAGAGCATTAAAATTTGCCACAAAATTCATGGACATCGGATAATAAAGAGCCTGACAGCCTTTCGCCCGACCCACAGGATCCACACAGCAGCCACCCTGTTCCGTTGATTGGCTGCTTAAGCGAATTGCGGTGGAGGATTCGGCAGGATTCAGCAGGATTCAGCAGGATGCTGCTGCTGTTGGTCCACCCACAAAAATGTGCGGCTAATTGGGTGTCTATATGCGAGGACGGATATGTGGCAGGTACTTTGACAGTCGGCGCCTGATTTCTATGCAAATTGATGTTACAGCACAGTAAGCAGGCAATATTTCTGCTTCATTTCGTAAATGCGTCCGGGGCAACCTCTCTCCTTTCCCCTTTCCCCTCTCCTCTCAGCTCCGACATCATAACCAAATCCCTGATGGCAGTCGTCCATCGAGCTCCTTGGATTGGCGCGTTTGCATATCAAACGCTTGATGCCACGTCACGCCGGTGATGTGTCTTTAATTATACATGAATCTCCAGCCAATTTCATGTGTGTGGCATTAAAAAAAAAATAAATAAGAACAAGAAAAAATACAACAAGAAATGAAAAAAGAAAAATTACAACAAAAATGTTATAATACAAAACATAAGGACATGAGCTTTGGTAAATTATAAACTCTCTCCAAATACTCGTAAATAGATTGTTTTCTCCGCTTGCAAATAATAATAATAAAAAGAAAGAAAGAGAAAGAAAGAAAGAAAGAGAAAGAAAGAAAGAAAGAGAAAGGAAGAAAGAGAAAGAAAGAATGAAAGAAAGAAAAAAAGAGAAAGAAGAAAAAAGAAGAAAGATATAGAAAGAAAGAAAGATATAGAAAGAAAGAAAGATAAAGAAAGAAAGAGAAAGAAAGATAGAAAAAGAAAGAAAGAAATACCTTTATTATAAGATGCGAAACGCCATACAATTTTTGTATCAAGCTTTCTAGATCTGTCTGTCTATATACATTCTTCCTAAATCCTTGTGTATTCCTTTAGTTTTGTATCCTCTCAATTTTTACCAGAAAGAAGCAGTACCGTTTCCTCTCTCTCAAATGCATTCAAATGCATGCGCGCTACGCATCTTATAACTTTTAGCTAAAAGGTCCTTGCTTTACTCTGTTTTTATACATAAACCCCGCAGAGTATAATAATTTTAGCAGCTGTCTGTTTTGGCTTTTGAATCGGTTTTAGTTTTTGTACCGACTATTATGGCCGTAATTAGCACACATCTGAATACACTGCGGCACCGATCGTGTTTAATTGAGCGTATATGTGGTGCAGTTTCTCTGTTTTGTGTCATTTGCCTTTAATGAACGGTTGCCCGCTGGCCAAACAGACCGCTCCGTAGCTCCGTAGCTCCGTCTACTTATTTTCATTGTCCTACCAAGCGTCGCGTGGCCTTTGTTTTAAGCAAACAGCAATTTCAACGCTGAGCCTCATTTGTTGCTGGCAAAAAAAAAAAAAAAAAACGAAAAAAGAGAGCAAAAAAAACATTTAGGGGAGAGTATAGTTTTTGACAAGTTACAAAGTTACAAAAAATATTCCTTGATAAATTCAAAACAAAAATGTTTTTACTTTGAATATGCTTCCAATATATAGAGAGGAATAATGATAAAATATGTGCAACACTTTTAAGATTCTTAATCAAAAATTGGGTTATTTGAAGGGAAGTTTTGTTAAGCTTAAGTCAAGGCAGGGTTGGGCACTAAACGTCAAGCTTGGAGCATCCAAAGAGTCATGAGCAGTTGGGCTTTGGTGGTGATTTATTCACTAAAAAACTCTGTACATCTTAAATGGAATATCTAACATAAATAATTCCTTGCATATTTTATACAACTTAAGAGATTTTAAAACATTTTCCAAGTGACTTAACAACTTGAAATCTTGCCTCGAGCTGTTTTTACTTATTAATAAATTACAAAAATATTTTTCCAAAAAGGATCTACCAAAATATAGAGAGAAGTAATAATGAAATATGTACAACACTTTTAAGATTTTCAATCAAAAATTGGGTTATTCGAAAGAATAGTTTCTTTAAGCTTAAGTCAAGGCAGGGTTGGGCACTGAACGTTGAACTTGGAGCATTCAAGGAGTCATGAGCACACTGATAAAAAAGTTCCAGACTTTGGTCATTTTTCATGACTTTTGGTTACGAAAGTAGCTCAAGAATATTTTGGTCTTCTTTTGAGATTTTTATTTTCTTTTTTTTTAAGTTCTTTTGGTTTTAAATGAAGCTTAAAAGTTCGTAATTCCGGAATTTTATCTTTAAGATTTTTGGTTTTATATTGAGATTTTAATTTAAGAATGCACAAAATTTTGAAAGAAGATTTTATGTTGTTTATCAGTGCAGGACATGTGAGTAAGCTTTGGTATTGATTTCCTCACTAAAAAATACTTTATATCTCAAAGGGAATATCTTTGCAAATTTTAGAAAATTTAAATTGAAGAAAATTAATTTAAAGCATTTTCCAAATGCCTTGACAACTTGTAATCCTACCTCAAAGTACCTTTTAGTGTTGACTCTTTTTGTAGGCAGCTCATCTTACTCAAGTTTTTCTCTCCTTACAATTTGTAGGATCGCTTTTAGGGACATATTGTAGCTGGGGACCTCGGATCCATCCATACGGTCAGCTGGCCCTGGCTTGGTCCTGGGACTTCAAGGATCGTTTGTTGGCTTTCGCCTGCAGCACCGTTTTATATCGTTATTTCTTTTTTCCTTTTTTTTTTTTTTGGGTTGCATGCAAGCACGCAATGCAAGCCCAGAGTATAGTGTAGTATGTGCCTCACTCGTACACCTCTTAACCCTCGGCGGGCAGTGAGTGTGTGTGTTTTGGCCAACTGGTGGCAGCTATTCAATATATCAACTTTTGGCCTAATAAATGCACTAATTGCGGTTAAATGCATTTTGCATGCAATTATAATCATTAGGGGTTGGCTGGCACGTCGTCGTATATCCTCCCCTCCAACTTGCCTCGCCCCCCGTCCAACCCCTCCGTCCCCCCTTAGACATCGTTTGTAAATTGTTTCTGTTGGTCATTATTTTAATTGCTTTGGGACATGACCGGCTACCCCACACACACACACACCGCGCGATCTCTCCTCCGGAAAGGCACAAGAGGTTGTGTTATATTTCCGTAGTTTTATTTTTTATTTAGGCAAAAAATATGTGTGGTTACTAAACATAGACAAAAAAAAGAACACACACACACATAGACACAATCACACATACATACATATATATATTTTTACATTACAACGTTTATAGTTAGTTTTAAGCTATGAAAAAAAAAAATTTTACGTTTACATTTCTAGGCGACGTCGAAGATAATAATACATTTCGTGGCTAAGCTCAACTATACAAAACTCTTTCGATTGTTTTTTTTTTTTGGCTGCTAGTTTATACAACATTCAACTGAATATTCGTTTCTTATGCTTAAATTGTTAAATACTAAAAGCAAATTAAATAAATTATTCAAGCACACGCGCACAGACACCGAGATATGGTTATGTACACAAGCACACTTAAGAGGGGGTTGTGTCCAAGACGTGATATCGAAGGGGTACTTCGGATCTTTAAATAATAAATAAATATGATTTATCGGAGAAACTAGATCTCAAGTTTAAAGTTTCAAGTTCAAGCTGCAAGTGATTGTCTGCTTTCTCTGGTTTATCCTTTGGCACCAAAATCCAGGCAAATGTCCCTTTTAAAAGTAACTGAAAAAGCATTCTACAAATGTATTACTGCCCCCTTCGAGGTCACGTCTTTGGGTCCACCCAATCCCCTTCCTCACACACACACACACACACACTCTAACCAGCTTCCTGCTCTCTCCGCTCACACCTGAATCTGGTCCTCGTCCTCCGACTGCGAGCAGCTGTCCACCGATCTGCCCGGCGGACTGCCCGGGTCCAGCGTTGGACTCGGTGTCGACGGGGGACGTGGAGGCAGCAGCGGCGGCGGCGGCGGCGTCGTCGTAGGTCCTGGTCTGTAGGCGGCTCCTCCCGGTCCCGGACTGGGACTACCGCCCAGTGGCTTCGTCACATTTCCAGCACCCGTTCCCGCCACGGACACAGCCGTCGGCGGCGGTGGCAGGGGATTTCCGGCCGCGGCAGCGGCAGCCGCCGCACTCTGGTAGTAGCTGCTCAGCGAGGACAGCGAGCTGGAGGCGGACAGGTGGGAGAAGGGCGCCGGGCCCACGCCCACGCCCACATTGGGCACGCCGGCGTACAGGTTGTACGGCAGCGGCTTCTGCATGGCGGCAGCGGCCGCCGCCTGCCGGTAATAGATATCGATGCTGGTGTGGGGCGCCGGCCCATGAGCGGCAGCGGCGGCGGCGGCGGCTGCTCCGGCACTGCTGCCAGCGGCGGCCGCATATGGCCAGGCGCCCAGGTAAGGCGAACCGCCATACAGACGCTGGAAGGCGGCAAAGTTGCCGGCCTCCGCCAGGAGTTCCAGGCCAACAGCCGTCTGGCGCTTCCATTTGGTCCTGGAAAGAGTCGCAAACGAATGGGGATTATAGCATTTCCAGCTGGGGAAAGGAGGAAAAAGAGGTGGCACTTGGAAGGACCCTCGGAGACACCCACCTGCGGTTTTGGTACCAGGTCTTCACCTGACAATCGCTCAGGTCCAGCTTGTGGGCCAGCTCCTGGCGCTCCTGGACACTGAGGTACTTCTGCCGCTCGAAGGACTTCTCCAGCGTCTGCAGCTGGTGATCCGTGAAGGCGGTCCGCGCCTTCCGCTGCTTTTTGCTCAAACCGCTCATGTCGCTGGTGGAGCCGCTCTTGATGCTGTTGCCATCGTCGTCCTTGCCGCCTGGAAGACCAAGAGAGGAAGCATTTAGAGAGCTGGAATTTGACTTTCCTTGCTTTAAATTAACTTGACCTAAAGCTAATGTAACCCATCGATCTGTCTGCGATCCATGGAAACCGTTGCACCCACAGTTACAGTTATAGTTAAAGCCTCGTTTATGGCCACGCAATTGCCTCTTCCGCTCACAAAGCGATTCCCCTTCGCAGCGTGTGTGTGTGTGGAAGTGTAATAAAAATGTGTAGCAAAATGTCTAAACTTGGCTGAAAAAGTGCAAAGATAGCCGGCGAGCTCACTCACCCCTCGCAGAGAACCGTTCCTGCCACCTTTACCCTGCCTCCTGCCTCCTGCCTCCTGCCCGCTGCCTTCCCTCAGTTCATACAATTTATGTAAATTTAAGCGATTGTGGCTACCCGATAAGCGAGAGCGTGTTTTTGGGCCATGGTCAGCAGGGCGGCCGAGAGGGGGCCAGGGAGGGGGCTCTCCGCAAACTCTCAAGCGTTAAATTATTTAAAGTGAAAATTTGCCAAGTTCCGCATTTAAATGAAGTCTGCAAAGTGGAGGTGAACGAGCCCAGAAAAGGAAAATAAATATTGGGAATTACTTAAGGCAAAACTAACGCATAACTAAAGCTTAAATTATTTAAATATTCAATTCTTTATGTTCTATATGTTCTATATGTTCTATATGTTCTATATGTTCTATATGTTCTATATGTTCTATATGTTCTATATGTTCTATATGTTCTATATGTTCTATATATTCTATATGTTCTATAATTCTTATGTTTTTTTTATACCTTTCGATAGAAAATCATAGAGAATAATCCAAAGAAAAGGCAATCAAAGCAGACGAGGTGCTTCTACTCATCACTCACTGAGTACAATATTATAATCGAATCGTTAAGAAATATTATAAGGAAAATGGATACTTTGAGCGAGAAGTTTAGCCAGATCTCCGCAACGGAACCCCCCGACTCCGAAAGATCTCGGAGGCGCCTGTATAAGACGGCCGGCATGACCTCGGGCTCATCGGTGCTGGGAATCCGGTACGACTGCGGCGTTATGATCGCCGCGGATACTTTGGTGTCCTACGGCGATGAGAAGTGCTTCCCCGAGACGCCGCGCGTTTACAAACTGAACGAATGCCTTTTGTTTGGCGCCAGCGGCGACTATCCCGACTTCCAGAAAATCCGCGTCCAGGTCGAGTGCAAGATCATCGAGGACTTCTGCTTCCAGGAGCCCGATCTGCTCAAGCCCAGCATGATGACCCATTGGCTGGCCAAGACCCTCTACGAGCGGCGCGAGGCCAAGGATCCGCTCAGCTTCGATTCGGTGATCGGCGGGCTGCAGCACGACGGAACCCCCTACCTGAGCTACGTGGATCGACATGGTGCCGCCTCTACGGATTTCCTGGCGGCCACTGGGATGGCCTGTATGGGCATACCGATGATCTGGAATCGCAAGCCTCCCAACAGGGAGTTCACCGCCCAGGAGGCCGGTCAATTGATCGAGGACATTATGGAGGCGGCGTTCGACCGGGATACCAAAGCTCACAACCAATATTTGGTGGGGATATGCAGTCCCGGGAAGTGCAGCGTGGAGGGACCCTTCAAGGTCAAGGAGAAGTGGAGCGTCGCCACCCTCACCTCGGGCTACTAACTGCTACTAACTGCTTGCAAAGCCATAAAATACGAGGCATTAAACATTATTCAAATGATTATTTTGTAGCCAAGATTAATGTTTGTGGAATATAACACGGCCTGATACTGGTTCAGTCGGTCTTTGGTTGGGTTTGTAATGAAATGGAAACAATAAATGATTGATGGCAGCGATAAATGGCCAATAAGGCGGTAATTGAATTAAATTAATTTTCAATTAAAGCAAATTACTCACGAATGCTGGATTGGCTTTCAGCTTTTCAAAATTATCGATTTGCTGGCGATAAGCTGTTGATGCACAGTTTTTCCAAGGCATTTCGTGTGATTATATTTTCGTAATTAAGAACAGAATTAAAAGCTATTAATTGACACCTTTTGTTGTGCTTCTAAAAATTGAAAAGCTACCGATTATCTTTAAGGTTTTCCCTTCGAAATAATTTCACATTGCAACTGCCCGCTAATCGTTTTCTTTCACAAAATTGGCATCCCTGCCTTTTTGCTACGAATTTCTGATGAATTGACCGATTGCAGCTTTCCCTGCCTGCCGGCTGACCAACTGGTCAACTGGTCAACTGGTCAACTGACTGACTGGCCAATCATTTAGCCCCTCGGCGCCCCAGCCTGCCACTTTATTCGCTGTCATTCGCAGTGGCCATCAGCAAGGGGCTGAGATGAAAGCGACTACCGTTTATAAAAGTGCAATTGGAAACAGGAAATTGCTGTAATAAATGGCACAGAACAGGGCCCAGATGGAGCTCGAGTCTGGGTCCGGAGCCAGCAGCCTTGCTGCCTCGCTGCAACATTTTTTATTATCCGCTGCTCCTCTGCCTCAGGCCGGGGGCATCTATTAAAGGGGTTAAATGCATTTTTATAACAATTTTCACAATTAAATGATAGAGCGAGCGGGCGGAGGCAGTGCGTGAGATGCTCGAGAGAGAGGGAGAGAGAGCGAGCGAGCCCCTATGCAATTATTCAAGATTTTTGCGCATTTTTTTCTCTCCAGTTTTGATGCGCTCCTCTGCGGCACGCCCCACGCCATTCTGGCGGCTTCGCAGGTGCATGCCCCCAAGGGTGGTGGCGGGGGGAGGGGGCTGTCGGCGCCGGGGACGCGGCTGCCTTTAGAAGCTTCGCCATGACGCAAGCAAAGCGTGAAAATGCATTTTTTTTTTTAAACCACAAAAATGAGAGAGAAAAAAATACAAAAAAAAAAAAACAACAAAAGTGGCGGGTCGAGAATGTAAAATGGTCATGCAATAATTTTTACAGTTTGTTTAGCAAAGCGACATCGACGAGGGCCACCTCGGAGCCCCCGCTGCAGGCCCCTTTTTTTAGCGCAAAAAAAATGCACAAAAAAAAACAAAAGACTTAGGCAACGAACTTGACTGCGGAACCGATTTACTTTTAATTTATTTTGCTTAATTGAATTAGTTTTTTGATTTGCTCAAGCCGTTGGTGAATATGGGGAAATGCGGTTTCACAGCGAGTTGCACAGTTGTCCGGGAAAACGTTAAATGAAAAACTCAAGAAACTGAACGCGAAGCCAAGCATTTTCAGTGTAAAATGTGGCTAAGAGCGTCGTGACTTGGCAGTAGTTATAAATGTATTATTTATTATATTTATACTAACTGTAGCATTGGATAGTTTATTCGGGACAATAATCTGGCATTAGCTTACACTTCACAAAGAATAATATAAAAAAAGATAAAGCTACATATATATTTTCTTCGTTTCCTATGAAATTCTCTCAACAGAAAGATACATATTACTGACTAATATGACTAATATGTAATATTACTTGACAGGAAGTAACTTTTAAATAATGAAGGGTTTATTAACCGACGGACAGAATTATAAAGATAACGCCTAAATAACAAACACGAGGACAGCCAGAATTCCAGGACGACTTTCTCTTAAAAATCCTTAATTGGCACTGAGATTACTGACATGTTTTTCAGTGTCTAGTTAAGCTGTTAGTTGCTTAAATTGTATTTATAAATGCCGATCAGACAGAGCATTAATTATATAACCGACGGACAAAATTATAACAGCGACTTTACAGCTAAAACTTTGATAGAGTAAAAATAAATCTAATCCAGTCTTTTAAAGGGTGCTAAAAGTTAACAGACAGTTAATCTGTAAAAATAACATTAACAGGAAGCCGTTATTTGTTGTTTCTAGTTGACAGTTTGTCTATCTTAATATCTAGTTAAGTGGCTCTCTTTTCAGTGAATTTGATATTCCCAAAAGCAGGCTTATTAACCAACGGACAAAAATATTACAGGGACCTGACCTTGCTTCGATTAAAGTTAAATAAAGTCTAACAAGTCTAACAAGAAATGATATAATTTAACGGACAGTTATTCAAATCAATAAATATTAACTGGAACCCTTCAAAACCTAGGCTTTCCTGCTCTTCAAAAGCCTGCCTTGGGATGTCCTTGCTAACCCCCCCCCCCATAGTACAGAGGCTCACCTCACCATTGCTACAAACGCTGTGATCGTCCATGTGGCCGCTGCCTCCTCCGCCGCCTCCCGCGCTGCCCGCCTCATCGCTGTCGCAATCCTCGTTATCGTTATCGTTATCGTGCTCGTTCTCGATCTCGTTATCCTCGTGATAATCGCTGCTGTCATCCAGTTCCGTTCCCGTTCCCGGTCCGGCTCCTCCCGTCACTCCACTCCCTCCTCCTCCGCCGCCGGCTGCTGCCACGGCGGCTACGGCTGCAGCAGCTGCTGCGTTATTTCGCGCAGCAGCAGCGGCTGCAGCGGCGGCATAATGCTGCTGCATGGCCGCCGCATATTGGGCCACGTTTAACCCATTGGTGGCACGCGGATGCGCCACGGCATGCGGATGTGGGTGCGGATGCAGATGCGAGTGCGGATGCGGATGTGGGTGGTGCAGCGGCAGTGGCAGATGCGGATGTGCCGCTGCCGTTGGTGGCTCAAAGTTTTCGCCGTTGTTGTTGTTGTTGTTGTGAGCGGGACTGCTGCCGCCGCTGGAGCCGGAGTTGTTGTTGTTGTTGCTGCTGCTGCTGCTGCTGAGGCGGTGATGATGCTGCTGCTGCTGCTGCTGCTTGTAGAAGGTGGTGGTCAGGATGTCATTGATCATGAAGCGGGAGCGACTGGGCTTCGAGGGGGTGGTGGTGGTGGTGCCGGACATGCCGATGCCAAGGCCGAGGCCGATGCTGGCCGCTGGCGGCGCTGGCTGCTGCTGCTGCTGCTGTGCGGCGTAATGCTGCTGCAGGAGGTGCTGCTGCAGCGGCGGTGGATGGTGCTGCGTGTGCTGCACGTGCTGCAAGTGCTGCAGGTGCTGCAGTGGGTGGTGGTGCAGGTGATGGTGCAGCGGATGCGCGGCCGCCGCGGGCGTCTCAGCGTGCGTCTGGGTCAGTATGCTCATCGAGTCCTTCATGTCCTTCCGGGGCACCCAAAAGCCAGCGATGCCTGCTCACTTTCCAGGGCACTTTCCAGGGCACTTTTCTGGGCTTCAGCACTTCACAAAAAAAAAGTTCAAACTCGTTCACTGCGGTTGTCTTGCCTCCCAAAGTCTGCGTTTAGTTTTTCATTATTTCAAAGCTTTCCCGAGAGGTACTCAGCTCGAATTGTTAAGTTTTCACTCTGCTTTTTATATGTTCTTTGATCATGCAATTAAGTTATTGTTCTGGGAGATTTTCTCGTTGTATTTAGTTGATTTAGTATATTATTCAGATTTTTAACAAGACTTGCAGCACTTTTTGCAACTTTACTTTGCAGCTTTCAACACTTAAAAAATTCCCCTCAACTCTCGCATCGACGTCGTGCACGGCTTGGCTGCCAAAACGAGACTGAGCGGCTTTTGTGTATGAAACGCACCTGCCGGCGTTTCGCTGCCACACTCTGGCGACGGCTGCGTCGGCAGCGCCGCTCGGCGGTGGCAACAAATTTGCCACTTTGTTGTTGTACTCGTTCCGGGCGGGGTGGCATTGAAGTGGTGGCTATGCCGCCGCCCGCCTGACCCCGTGGGCCAGACAGGGACGGCCACGTCTCGGCTCGCCCTCAGGCCGCTCTCTCTCTCTCTCTCTCCCTCTCTGTCTGGTATTGCCGTCTCATCGGGCATCCCGCTCTGCCGCAGCGCCATGTTGCCGGCGCGAGCGCGAGCGCCTGAAACTCACCACAGTGGTGAAACGTCTCTCGCGAGATTTTATAGCAGCGAACGTCGGTCAAGCGGTTGGAAGTTGGAAGTTGGGTTCCCAGCGTCGGATTCTGCAATATTCTTCTTTATTAATTTATAATATTTTAACATATTTTACACATTTTACACTTAAATAATAATTAGACAAGAGAAAGAGCAATTTACAGGATCTAATTTGAAAGCTTAACTTTGGTGTGCTAATTTGGTTAACTTTGGTGTGCTAATTTGGTTAATTATTACAACAAATTTAAATAACTAACCCACTGTTGGCACAAAGTAATAAAAATATAATCCAATTTGTAATAAAAATATCTATTAACTAGTTCTAAAATATTGTTAAAAACTATTTTTATGATAATTTTACTAATTTTTTGAAGTTGCAAAAAGATACAAAATTGTACTCTTCAAAATTGTTAAATTTAGCATTCAGATTTAATTACCTATAAGAACTAGAACTACCTGATAAAAACTAGAAAGAAAATAGAAAAGCTTTCCGAAGTTAAATTAATGTTTTGTTTTTTATTTTATTTAATTTTGGATTTTATTTTATTTTGGATTTTAATAGGGAAATTAACTGCTAAAAAGCCAGTGATTGCGATAAGCATATTTACTCCAATTCGACAATAAAATCTTAGTATTTTTTTTGTGAAGGTACCTTTTATTGGAGTGAAATATTATTTAATGTTACTTTAAACTAGCAACATGTAAAATAGTGTAAGAAGGAATTCAACGTACAATTATATTAATTAGTTTAGGAGCTTATTTTCAATGTTCAGTTCTTATTGTTAAAACATTCTCCGAGGGAGATTCAATGGGTGATCTTAGTTAATAAATGTGAAAATATTGGAAAAATATATGTATTTTATATGTTAGATATTTTACTTCTTACGGAGTTTTAGCCGAGCTTTTCCACTGCAATATTTATAAGTATGTACTGAGCACATTTTAGTAATTTTATAACCTTCAAAATTTAACAAGTCCGAGGAAAAAATAGGGCACAAAAACCTTGATTTGACACTTGGATGACATCTTATAATGTTAGGTTCTTAACCCAATAAGAACTAGCATAGAAAAGCTTTCCAAATTGAAATGCAAGAATTTATGGCTTAGTTACGAGAACTTTGGCTTCCCAAAGTTAGCTTCCATTCGTGTTAAATAAGTTAACAATTTTTTTTTAATTCTATAGAAAAAAAAAAATACTAAGTAGAATAAAAGGTTGTATAGAATATTCATTAATATTTACGATTCAATGTATGTATGTATGTTCTATGCTATATAGTGTCTTTATATACATATATCTTTTACAAGCCAAACTATGATAATGCTCCTTTAACGCACTTTTCCCTGTTCGTCTTTCCCCATCCTCTCCTCCTCTGCCAGTGTAATTTCCCACAACAAGAAGACAATTAAAATTTCACGCCAATAGCTCAGTCCTGGCCCGATCGCAATGGGCTCTGATGGCCACATGTTAGCCGAAGGACTAATTGCAGGAAAAGGAGCGGAGCGAGGTAAACAAATGCAATTTGTCGGGAGCGGCGGTTTCCGTTTGATTGATATTGATTCTGGTCGAGGAGATGGAAGTGGAAGGTGGAAAATGGAAGAGGAAAGAGGGATGAGGGATGAGGGGAAAAGGAAGCGGAGGAGAAAAGGTCAGGTGACCTGGGAAGGTCGTTAGTGGTGGGGAAATTAGAGCGGCTTGCAAGGACTCAAGCGCGCGCTTCGATGGCGTTTCGGGCGCATTAAAGTAATTAGCGTCTGGCGGAGCATCAAATGCGGCGAAAAGTCACCCGAGTCCTTCGTCCTGATGACGCTTATTGCACTTAAATGCATATAATTGCCAGCCCAGTCGCATATCCTGCGGTCTGCGGTCGGATTCGAATTCGAACTCGAGTCTGAGTCCGAGTCCGAGCTCGAGCTTCGACTGCCAATGCCAATTGAATGCTTAAAATAATTGCACTTCTGCAGCAAACCAAAAAAAAAAATTGTGAGAGGGGAAATACTGCAGAAAAAACTGGGTAAGCTAAGAAAAATAATATTATATTTTATAATAAAATATAAAACAAAAGCAGACACATAACTAAAGACTATATTCCGATGGTTTGTTAACCAAATTCTAAGTTAGAAACTAAAATTACCTCAAGGAAGTTCGAGTAAAATTAAAAAGAAATCCTAGACTTTGACCTTTATTTTATTTATGAAAATATATTGCAAGTTTTTCATATTTTCTTTGCGTGCATTTGTGGGAAATTATGAAAAAGAAATGTACGAATGCTGAAACCGCAATGCGCAGTTGTCCCACAAATGCCACACCCCCTTTTCCTTCGATTACTGGACAGTTGCCAATGCCAGCAAGGAGACTTGAACAGTTGGCAGCGTTTTTCCGGTCTTTCTGCCAGCTCACCAGCTGTCCACATACTATATATTAACAGATATATATATATCTATATATATATATTCATCTGTAGCTATCTGTTAATCTCTAAATTTCGCCTTAATTAACCATTGAGTATAGCCTTTATTTGCATTCCAAACATCCAGTTACAGATTTCACTTTATCAATAATGTAAAAATGTATAAAAAATGAATTTTTATGATTTATTAAAGAGGGATGATGATTTGCAGATGTCCAGAGATATAACTTAAAGGTAAAACAGTTGTTGAGAATGGAAATATTAAGGGGAATGTATCTTTATCTCAATTATATTATTCAGTTACAGATTTCACTTTATTAATAAAGTTGAAATATGTAAAATCTTATATATTTGTGGTTAATATAATGATTCCCAGATGTTTAGAAATATATCTATAAGGTAAAACAATTGTTTCAAATGGAAATATTGAGGGGAATATGTCTTTATCTCTGACTTATATTATCCAGTTACAGATTTCTCCGTATCAATAAAGTTGAAATATATAAAAAATCAATGTTTGTGGTTTATTACAGAGAAATAATGATTTGCAAATGTCGAGATATATAGCCAAAAGGTAAAACAATTGTTTTAAATGAAAATATTATACTTCTGTAGACATCAGCCATCTTTTTAGTATTAAATTTACTTGTCACACTTTGAGGAAAGTAACGAAGGAAGGAAGGAAGGAAGGCACCTACAGATCCCTACATCCAGCATTCAGCATCTCCCCCCACTTCCACATCCAATTCCAATTCCATTTCTGATCCGTTTCCGCGGGACATCTTATGTGGAATCTTAATCGGCATCTTTGATATTATAATGTTCGTGTTACTGCGTGGACAAACGTAATAAAATAACTGATCGTTGTCGCTGATAAGTTAATTTACTTTTAATGTGCTGCCCTCGCCGAAGATCCGAGGTCCCTAGAGTCCGTTCCAAGCATCCAAGCCAGCATCATCCCAGATCCGGGGCGACTTCCAAGCGGCGCGGAGGGGGATAGGGGTAAATGGCTCCGGAGGTGACAAAGGTTCTCACTGGACCCAAAACAAGCCCACGATCGAGACTCGGACTCGGGCTGTCTGATCTTTAAAGGGTGTCACTATTGAATACTCTTTGCTTTTTGATTAAATTTAAATTAAAATCTAAAGTTAAAGTAAACTATTTCATGTCTTTTTTATTTACTTGCAAGGCTTATAATAACGAAACTTGAACTGTGTATCTTTACATTTACTCTTTTGTACTTTAATTTAGAATTTCTCTTAACTTGAAAGGGTATTTCCTGCTTCGCCTTAAGCTCTTTCCACTGATTTGTGTTCGTTTATTTTTTCCCCCTGCCTTGTTTTATTTGGCTTTATTTTGTTCTTGTTTTGTGTGTTGTGTTGTGTCGGTCGCGTGTGCCGTCGATGGCCAACGTTGTTGCCAACTGATTTGTCAACAACGTGGCCAACAAAGGTGTTCGTTCTCCTGCTCCCCCGGCTCCCCCTGCTCCCTGCCCCTTGCGATTTATCGCTGCTCCAGATCAGTCACTATATACATACAACGGCAATGGCAACTACACAGGATAAACATAAAGCCCGATTCTGATTCGGATCTCTCTCTCTCTCTCTCTCTCTCTCTGTCTGTGCGCGGCGCTCGTTTCGGAATTGATGTCCCCCACTAAATGGAGGCTATTTAAATTTTTACTGCCTGCCGGCACCTATAAATCCGCAGGAGGACCTAGGACCTCGGATCGATCGCTCCTGCCCGCCCTTGCCTTTGCCACCTGCCTTAATTTTTACGAGCTCGGATCAGCCCGTTCGGCTAATCAACACCTTGCAATGATTCCGGTTCCGAGGTGTACATATATATCGAAAGGTAATCCTTCTCAAGGAGCAGCTTGGATTCTGTACCAAGAATACATCATAATGAAAGCAAATTTTAAAGAATTTTTAAGCTAGAAATGAGTGTGAAACTGAAGTTTACTTTGATGCAGAGTTTTACAGATGCACTATAAAGATGGAACTATGATCCCTAGCTGATAACTATCAATAAAACGTTGGTCTGGAATATTAATATCTCTTTTGGTTCCTCTTATCTTCCCCTTGAAAAACTTAGCTCGTGCCAAAACAGAAAACACTCCTTAGCCTTTAGTTCCTTCATCCAATTTGTAGATTAACCAATGGGTCTCGGCAATCGCCTTATTTTCCTCTTATTTCCTCTTATCGGCAGATGGGTCTCTTAATTAGGAGAGCAAGTTGGTTAAACGGCGGCCCAGGCGACACTTGCCACATTTGCATGGACCATAAAAATATGCCCACAGCCCCCCTCAAAAGGCAGACCACTTAAATGGAGAGGCTAAAAACGGTCTAAGAAGTGAAAATGTATTTTATGACTCAATTTGGTGCACATAAAACGGGGACCTGTAAGGCCTTCCCATACAAAGTGCAACAATGTCGTTGGAATGGAGCGGTAACGATGCATCCATCGAAGGTGTGATCTCTGGGAATGGTAGCGTGATCGATATTATTCGGATGATATCGATGAGTTTACAAGTTTGAGGTTTTGCGAGCGTTTTCTTATTCAAATAAGATGCATAACGTTTCAGGATTTTGTAAACAAATTAAAACTGACTCCAGAATCTTCATAAATGTTGTTAAAAGTCAAGTCAAGAAGGAGAAGAGATCGCTCTCTTGTGCAGCTCTCAAGTTTGTGCGCGGTACGCATCTTATTGGGAATAGTAGCGTGATCGATATTATCACTCTAATAATCGATAAGTTTACAAGCAGACTAAGCTACAGTTTCTTGGATATTTTATTCGAAGTTCTGCAAATACTCTCTTATACAAATAAGATGCATAACGCCATAGGGCTTGGTACAAATCCAAAGATGTCTCCAGAATCTTCTTAAATGTTGTTGAAAGTCAAGTCAAGTAAGAGAGGATAGCGCTTTCTTGTGCAGCTCTCAAGTTACGCGTTACGCATCTTATTCTTTATTTCGCCTCACGCTCCCATCTCTATAAGGGTATTTTTTTTTTATTATTTATCTCCGCCAACAGTTCGATAGTGTTGGCTGGCTTTCGGCTGATTGTTGTTAATTTTTATGTGCAATTAATCGGCTTCGCGCATTGAGCATTTATAAGCATTTCTCGCACCAGCAGAGCACCAGCCGCGATCCCAACCGAAAGGGGCTTTGGGAACCGAAAAGAAATTAAGTCGCTTTGAATTAAAGTGAAATGCAAAATGCATCTTCGCCGGCTCCTCTGGCCATAAAAAAAGAAGAGAGCGACGGAGGCAACATTGTGCGCTGGGCGGAGTACGGAATTCGGAAGGGAGGACGACGATCCAGCGACGGTCGTAAAAGTGGGCAAGGTGTTGAGATCGGAGCCAACTGTTCGTTGCTGCTGAAACCTTTAATCCGGGGCTACATACGCCGACAGATGCCTCCGATATCCCGCTGTTCGGGGTTGAAAATATTGGATGGATCAGCGGTGAAGTAAAAGCTGTAAATGTTCAAGAACAGGTCGCTGAGAGACTCTGGCAAGGTCTCTTGAGTGGATACTTCTGGAGATCTTAATGCTTTGTTTGTGCCAGTATTGTGAGGTCTTTAATAAAATAAGAATAATTGTGAAATGGAGCCAGACTTTGGGAAATATGATCTTACTTTGGTCAAAGTGATCCTAGAGAAAAACTCGGAGCTGTCAGTAGTGTCACAACGACCTTTGTACCAGCAGAAAAGTGCTTTTCATATTTTTACAAAACTGTTTACAATGTGGAGTTTGAAAGACAGCTTGTGTTGCGGTAAGTAAGCAACTCTTCAGTTCTCGGGTATAATTTCTAAAAAACGCACCAGGCAGCCCGCGCTTTAGGGCTAACGACTCCTCCGACGAGTCTTCAGTCTCGGAGAGCAATTGGGAAAGCTTCAACATTCAGTGCAGCTCCTCGCTCAACGAACTCTGTCTCGAATCGGAGGAGGAGTCTCCGGAGATCGTGGAGCTGGTGGGCAAGTTTCAGCAGCTCTCCTTTAATGAACTCGATGAGCTGCAGGATCCTGACACAAAGGAGCTCATCGAGCCTCTAGTTAAAATTGAAGAGATGCAAGATGGCAAGAAAGCTGAGCCAGTTGCGCCACCCAGAGACCCAAAAGCAGATGTATCCATGGAAGGCCTCAATGTGAAGCCTGATCAGCCAGCAGAAGACGTAAAGGACGGCAACTACTTCCTCCAGATCCTGCGAGGCGAACAGCAGAGATTGCTGGGCCTGGCAGCCACTGCTGACAGCTTTGCCGCCTTCTTGGACACCAAGACAAGCCGCTGGGAGCATGCTCTCGAGAAGTTAAGGCGCTTCTCGGGCTTGGCCAGGCTGCTCGTATCCTCCAAGATGGGACAGTTCGAGGATTTATGCCTCATGAACCTGAATCCTTCGGCAAACAGCAAGTACCCGGTGACCGTCAACGATCTGCATGGCTTCTGGGACATGATCTACCAGCAGGTGCCTCAGCTGGACACTGACTTTGCAGAGATCCTCGAGCTGAAGGCCAACAATTGGTAGGCTCCAAGGGAGGCAAGACAGATTGGTATTGAAATCCAGATGAAGATGTGGCGCCACCGCTAAGACTGAGTTCATTTCTCGATTTTTATACTCGAAACACTCGTTTGATTGTTCGGATTTCACCCACAAAAGATGTCGGCAAATTTATTGTCAAAAGTTTCATTTATATATTATTATTATTATTTTACTGATATTCAAGTCAAGCCTTAAGCTCACTCTCCTTCGGCCAATGGAAATTAGCCAACACCCATTCGTCCTTGGCCAAGGTAGGAAAATCGTTTTTCCTGATTCGCCTCTCCACCAGCTTAATTGCATAATTTCATATTCGGTTTCTTTGGCTTTCATTGCCTGCTGTTTTTGGTTTTTAGTGTTGTTTTTCTTTCTTTTTTGGTTTTCTGCCTGGCTTTTGTTCATTTGCCAGAGCTGTTACCTTACTCCACCCATCTCCTGGGGGAAGGAGTGGCAGAAAGGGGTCTCTTCCTTTTAGCAGCTTAATTGCCATGGCCGAAAGTGGCAAAGAAATGCAGCTCACTAATTACAACAACTTCGCTGAGAACGAGAGGAGAACAGAAGTGGAACAGAGCAGAATTAGTGGCAGTCAGGCATGTCCTTGCCACAGCTCCCCTTGGGGGAGAGGCTAGGTTTCTCAAGCTAAAAGTCTGGGGGCCCCCCTTTAGCACGCCTCTGAGGCGGGTGTCCTTCAAAAAAAATAAAAAGGCCAATTGTCGTGCGGCCACGTTGCATGTGCAGCAGCTTAGAGCAGGGGGCAGGGGGCTGGGGCATCGAATATATGTAGAATTTCCAGTCATAAAACTGCGGAATGTCGCCAATTAAAATTGTTGCACACACACGGCGCCTTGGTGTGAGTGTCAGACTGCCACTGTGTGTTCGTGTTGCACATGTGACGTGACATAAATGCATGTCATGTTCGTTGCCTGTTTTTTGTTTCGTGCGTTCCAGCCCCTGCCCCAAGGATTTCCCCGGGGGCGGAGGAGGAGGCAAGTTCGCGCGCTAAAAACTATGCAACACAATGCCCGTAAATTGCGCAATCAAATTACCAGCCACCCCCAAACCCAGGCCCAGGCAGAGGCAGTCGAAGCCCCTCCAAGTGCCCACTGTAAGCTTAGGCAATCAATTATAATGTTAGCATGCAAGCTTTATAATTGTTCAAAGGGGTTTGCGACAGCAAAAGAAAAAAAATAAAAGTGGCAACGGTGGGTTAAGGGGGCGCCCCGAAGGACTGCACTGCGAGGAAAGTCAGGGAGTAGTGAAAAGTCCTCGTAAATAACTCGCAATATTAAGTCTAAAGTCTAACGATAAGTAAAGAAAAACGTCGTCAATGCTGAGGCGTTTGTCTAGATCGATGCATGTCATATTTTCTAAAGTCTAAAGTAAAGTATGCATAGATCGCTTCAACGCTAAGTCCTATTTCTAAATCGATGCTGATCATATTTTACTTTGATACACAGCAAAAAAAAAACTGACTACGATGGTTTAAGATGGCATTTTCGAGAACTGAACTGCGAGCAAATTCAGGGAGTAAAAGAAAAACCTAATAAATATGTCGGCAAATGAAATCTCAAGTATAAAAGGAAGAATCTCTGTTAAGCTAGGTCCTATGTCTAGATCGATGCTGATCACTTCTGAGACCTGATCTGCGAGCAATGTCAGGGAGTAGTAAGAAATCCTGGTAAATAAATCGCAAAATCAAGTCTAAAGTCTAAAGTAAAGTAAGGAAAAATATATCTTCAAAGCTAAGGCTTTTGTCTAGATCGGTGCTGATCAAATTTTATAAAAACTGTGAGACAAAAGCTAATGCTGATCATATTTTATAAAAATTTTAAGGTGTCTAATTAATCAATATAAAACAAAAAAAGAAAACTTGCAACGATTAACTTATATTATATACCTCAAAACCCTTTAATTTCAATTTAGTTTTCAAAGGAAACCCGAGTCAAAATATCAAATAATTAAATTCTACACCCAATTTTCTGTCAGTGTAAATATACTGCCGTTGTTGCACTACAAAATAGGCATTTTAGGACTCCGGGAACGCTGATTGTCGTTGCGTTGTTAGCCTAAGTACGGCCCGGCCTTTTGGTGTCACGTAAGGGGACTGTTACCGTTACTGTTACTGTTACTGTTCCGGGGACTGCGCTTTGGGGTACTTCCCCCTCGACCCTCTAATTTCGAGCATTTAACGTGACCGCGTGCAAATTTCCACAAACACACACTCGCACACACTCGCTACACACACACTCTGCCAACTTTGTACTCTTTAGCACTCTTTAGTTGCGCTTTGCATTCGCGCGGGGTTGAGGCATTCGATTCTGGAGGGGGTTGGGCGGCCATGGGTTAAGGTTTAGGGTGGACATGGTCTGGGGGCGGACTCTACTCGATAGGAGAGTTGCTTGATTAATGACGGAATCGCATTAGCCGAGCCGCGGCCAAGTGCAGTTAGTCAATCAATCAGCGGAGGGTCGTGGCATTTACATCTCCGTTTCACTTTCGGTGACCTCTTGACCCTAACTAATGGGGCCCAAAAAGGGAACGTAGAAATATATTATATAGCTCAAGGGAACGTCTAAATATAAAGCTAAAAAGAAGCAAACTTTTCTTTGTTTTTTAATAAATAATAAAAGTTTATACGTAAGTATTTAATTTCCTATTGAAACCTGGCTAAGTGAACTTTCAAATCCGATTTGGAACCAAGCAAAAATGGCACACAGATGGGAAATAAGCCACCGCTCGGTGGCTCAGGCCTGTTCGCATTGCAAATTGTGTGAAAATCGTGGCGGGTTTTCCACAGCAACATCCCACTAAAATATTGCCATACATTGTTTTCCCGTTGCGGGAAGAGCTTAATCCATAATTTATAATTTTACCGCCATTACCGCCGCTCCCTGCCTGGCTTTGGGCTTTTAATTAGTTAATTATTATTTGCTATTATTGCTTAGGTTATATTTTCGTCTTTTTTTTCTCTGCTCTGGCACTTTAAAGCCGTTTTGGTACGGAGCACTGGGAAAAGGGAAAATTCAAATGGAATTAGTCGAGTTTTATTGGAAAGTATGTAAACCATATACAGTTCCCAGTTCAAGAAACAATTCAAAATAATTCCTTAATTACACTAAACTTGGGAATAAAATAAAACATTCAATCGAGACTCAATTATTGAGATTTATATTGTTTTCCGATCCAGTTTCAAAATAACTATTACAAGAGAAGCATTTAAGCCGGGCTTTTATTTTTATTTACCAACCACTAATCCCATTAATTATTTCATTTAAATTAACAAATATCGCTGGCTAATCGCAACTCGAATTAATTGCGTAAAGACGTTTTCCAAACGGTGCAGGGAAATGGGGAAATTCTTTGCACCATTTTTAGCTAAAGACGGAAAACTGCAAAGCAGACTAGGGGAAAACGAGCACGAAAATTAACTGTACTATAAAAGGTGGAAAATTGTTCAAACAAACCAACGAAATTTGCATAATTATGATTAACACAACGGGGCCAGGAAGGAGGGGGCGGGGAGCACAAAGGAGAGTGCATTCGGAGGAAAAGTTCGTGTTTGTGGGCTGGAAAAAAAAACAAAAAAAACACACACACACACAATAATCATAAAAAGTAAGTCTATGAAGGGGAAGAAATATTTCCCTCTTTCTGTTTCATTATTTGTACCCTTTGCAGGGTATTATAGTTTTAGCCAAAAGTTTGCAACGCTGAGAGGGAGTTTTCTGACCTTCTTTGATTTGATCTAGGCATGTCTAAGGCGAAAAATTATTTTTAAAACGATTTAAGACTTTTATTTATTAAAATTATCGTTTTGGTATTGTTTTATGATTATTTCGTATTCTTCTTAGAATACTTGGTATTCATTTAAGTTTTTTTGTTTTTAGGATTATGGAAAACCTTGAATCTATCTATCTTGAATTTTGTGCTTGAATAAACCCAGAAAAATCTAATTTCTAGAAATTTTGGTTTTATATTATAATTTTATTTTAAGAACGTACATAATCTTGAGAGAAGATTTTATTTGTTTTATCACTGTATATATTCTTGATTAGCATCAACAGCCGAACTGATCGAGACATGTCCAAGAAAAACATTTTTTTTTATTTTTAAATTTTTTATGCTGATATCTTTAAGCTTAAAACTTAAAAGCATTCCGAGTTGAAGTTATTGCATTTTTTTCATAGCTATGATATTTGAAAAACTTAAGTAGTTTGGAAATTTCTTTTTTTTATTTTATATTTATATTTACTTTCTTGCAAAGCATTAATATTTCAATCTGAAGCTTAAAGAAATCTTTTCCTACAAGGGTACACACACTTCGGCTTTCCAAAAATGCAGCTTTTGGCTTTTATTTGTTGTTTGCTGGCCTTTTGCGGTTTTTGGCGTTTTCCGCCATAAACGCTCGCAATCAAATGTACATAAAATAATTCACACACAACAACAGTTCTAAAAACAAACGATTTGCTGGTCAGGCTAATCACGAACTGCGTTTATGCAATGGCTAATTCGTGAAATCAGATGGGGAAATGTGATCTATTTCTTTATAGTAATAATAATAATAAATCGTAAAGTAATAAATACTAAAATAAATATTAAATTAAACATTGAAATGGCTGTGACAATATTGATATTTCAAATTGCATCGGGTTATTATTTTTGTTATTTTCCTTATCCTTTAATTAACGAACTTTTACGCATAAAAACAGCATATCCCCATGTACCAGAACACGGAAAATAAATAGAAAAAACGCAGCTTCTAAAGCTTCTTGCCTAAATCAATTAGGAACTATTTACGTTTTTTAATTAGTTAATTTTAGTTGAAAAACAATATTTATGAAGATATTTTTTGTATACATTTTAAAACCCCTTTTTTCGTACAGCGTAGGCTCTTTCCTTCTTTACCTTTGGAGGGAGCCGAGGGCCTAGGGAAAAGGGGGAGGATCGCGAGGTGAGCAACAACAAACCGGCGGTTAGTGGACCCTGAAGCCTGAAGTCTGAAGTCTGCGTGGCATTTAATTTGTCTGATTAGCATTTTCAGCGGCACGCATGAAACACATTAAAATTTGTTTCATTGTGAGCGAGCGTTCGTTTTTCGCTTTTCGTTTTTCCAGCTTTTCAGCTTGTCTGCCGGAAAAGCGCCGACGCATAGATATCGATAGGAAGGAAACACGAACCAAGGCGATAAGAACGGATGCCGCACGAAATGTGGCACCTGTTATCTGCCGGTCAGTGCGGAGAAATGCATAAAAAACTGCATATATTACAGCAAGTGACTCTGAAAATAATAGTTTATACACAAAATGTATTAAAAATTAAGGCACAAGCTTCTTTTCTGGTTATATTATCTGTTTGTAATCATTTCAAGTCCAAGTTAAAGGGTTCTCCTTTAATTTCCCCCCAAAACATTTCCTTAAATGCTTCAGGATATGGATAAGGTAAGTTTCTTCGTAATTAGGACAATATTTGACGGGAGCAGCAGTTATTAAATGATTTTACTAGGGCGTGATATAGGGGTTTTCTGTGGCATTTTGTGACAAATCATCGCCGGATCATCAGTCAAAAGTCCTGGACGCCATGTCCTGTGACAGCTGACGAGGCTGCGAGGTCCAGAGCACGGCCCCAGGATCAGGTTCCGGGTGAGACTCGCTCCTTTTTGACGTTCCATAACACATCCATGTAGCTGTCATGATTGACGACGTCTCTTTCTGCTCCGCGGTGGCCATCTCTCCGACGAACAACTGTCAAGCACGCGAGGCTGTTGATTTATTTATGACCTTTAAAAAAAAAAAATATTACAAAACAAAGGCAGCAGAAAGTACAGAAACCACACCGAAAAAGAAAGCAATTCAAGGGCCACCACGCCTCTTTTCCCCAGCCATCCCTCCATCCATCCATCCCTCCATCCATCCATCCCTCCATCCATCTATCCCTTCGTAATGAATTTCAAGTGATGCGGCAATTTTTTCCCGCTCTTTGTTATTATTTTTACTTTTTTTTGCATTGCCATTAAGGCCCTTAATTTTCCTGCTTGTTTGACTGCAGTTTTTTAATTGTCAAAACAGTTTCCTGAATGTTTTTTTTTTTTTTTTGTATCTAGAGTAGAGGCTGGAAACTGTTCATTTATGAAGGTAAAGATACTATCGATTATAATGAGATACAAATATTTATAAGCGATTTGAAGTATTATATCTAATTTCTATAACAGCTTAATACCAAGTTTAATACTTTAAATAACTTTAATAAAATCATAAGATACAAGTAAACCCAAAAAAAAAAGTTATCTCAATTGAAAAACTATACAAACACATAGTTTATAGCTTTATTAATTGTTTATAAAATCCCTTTTCACCTCTTTTATAACTCTTATTAAGTCACTAAAATTTGAGCAAGATGTGAACTTATTTCATTAAAGAAAACATAACTAGATAAAGTATTCTCCATATGAAATATCGTTCGTATAAACCTTGCTTCCGTCTAAAAATACCTGCAATTTAAAACATAAACTTTGTCAGAAACTCTGGGCATAATAAATACTTAATACACTTAATAAATATCTCAACTGAATTTATCCTATTTTTTGTTCCAGTTTCTATAATAAATATCTCAACTGAATTTTTGCTATTTTTTGTTCCAGTTTCTATAATAAATATCTCAACTGAATTTGTACTATTTTTTGTTCCAGTTTCTATAGAATGACGGCGTTGGGTCCTGTCCTGCCAAGCCAGCCCCGTGTTGAAGGCATTCGTTAAATCATTTCGTGGCACTATCGGCACAAAAATCAAATGCCTTCGTTTAAACGAGCGATAAGGGAAATGCCTTCGAAAAGGACCTGCGGTGGCCCGGGAAAATTCACGCAATTAGTTTGTTATTGTTGTGGACGTCGAAAAGGCGTCCGAAGTCAACTCTAGTCGCGACTTTGCCTCATTAACAATAATTTCGCTTTAATAAATAACGCTAAAACATGCGCTAAATAACATTTTTAGGCTGGTGCCCAAAACAGGAAGGTAACCAGGTAGGGGGTTACACTGAGGGAAAATCTAAGCAAACTAAATTCAACAAACTAAAGAGATTTAATTTGAGTAATAATTAAAGTTCAAAATTCAAATAAGTATCTCTAAGGGGCTCTGGGTAGCTTTACCAGAAAGTAAACTCTCTTTTTGCAACCATAATTTTCTTTACTTCAGTAAATGCTTATTTGATCAGGCTCAATTATTTCTCTCAGTGCTGGCCTCCTGGCCGGGCGTTGAAATTAATGTGCCGCCATCCAGGGCGACACTAATTTGCCTGTGAACATGTCAAATCAGCCTCAAAGTAAATTTTACGCCAACGTTCAGCGTTCAACGTTCATGTCCAAAGTTTCCCAAGTTCTATGCTCGACCCCCTCGCCACCATCGCCACCACCACCACCACCGCACCACTGGCACTACCCTGCACCACCGTGCACCGCCGGGCACTTAATGAAAAGGTCCTTAAGTAGTTTCCAACGGTATTTTGTTTCCGTTTGTACTTTTTCTCTGACGTCGCCGTCGCTTGTCGTTGATTTGTTATTGTTTCCACCGTCGAGCATAAATCATTCCAGCCACGCTGCACTGAAAACAACAAAAGCAAGGTACTTGTCTTTGAAAAAAATAAAAAAAATAAAATTGAAACTGAAATTACTTGATCATTTTTTAAAACCAAAATTTAATTATTAGTTTTGCATTAATGTTAAGTATATTTACATTTTTTCAACAAATTCTTGTATTAATTTCTCTCCGTGCAGGACCAAAAAAGGACTCGAACAGGCCACTTGGCTGGAGTGGAGTGAAGTGGCTTTGGAGTGGCGGCCGGTGGAGTGCCATTGCCTCTCGAGTGGCTCGTGTGGTGCCTTTCGGGGTGCCATGGGAAGTGATTAAAGTCATTTAACCCACTCTGCCCGCACGGGGCGAGCTGAAATTAATTTCTAATTGCGCACAAATGTAGGCAATGTAAGCAAACAAGTGTAAGTGTGTGTGTGTGGTGTGTGTGTATGTGCTGGCGCGTGTGCGTGTGACTCATATTTCAGGACTGACTGCCGAAATAATGTGACCCGATCTATAGAGAAATATCTACGGATATAGGTATATCCCATCCCTTACTTTTACTTTGAGTTGTATACTGAAAACCACTGGAAATCTATGTTTAAATATATGGATCTATAGGGAAATACTACTTGCTAAAAAGGTATATCCCATATATAAAATATCCCATAAATTAAATATATCCTTAGTATCAGTTTGAGTTGTATACCAAAAACCCTTAAAAATTTATATTTAAATTATAAAGTAATAACTTTAATAACTCACATCTAAATTATTTGAAATAATCGAACCAGATCGATAGAGAAATATCTATGGATATAGGTTTACCCCATAATTAAGTTATAAATAAGCTAAAACACACTTTCCCTTAGTTTCAATTTGAGTTATATACCGAAAACCCGTGGGAATCTGTGTTTAAATCTATAGATTTATAGAGAAATACTATCTGCTAAAAGGAATATTCCATATAAAAAATATAAACTAGCAGGAAAACATTTTTCCCAAGCTCCTTAAGCCCTTAAAAATTTATATTTAAATCTATAGATCCATTAAAAAAATATTATCTGTTGAAAAGTTTATCCCATAATATAATATAAACAAGCTTCTGTTTGAGTTATATACCAAAAACCCTTAAAATTCTATATTTAAACTATACAATAATGTCTTATCTCAGATCTAACTTAGCCGAAATAATGTGAGCAGATCTTTAGGCATAAACATTTACGGATAGGTATATCTAGTAGGATCTATATTTAAGATATAACATAAACAAGCAGAAAAACACTTTTCCCAAGCTTCAGTTGGATTTGTACACTGAAAACCCTTGGAACTCTATGGTTAAATCTATGGAACTATTGACAAATAATATCTGCTGAAAGATATATCCCATTTATAAAATATAAACTTTTTTCCCAAGCTTCAGTTTAAGTTATATTCCAAAAGATGTGAGATAGGGAAAACATAAGGACATTCTATATTTTAAATATAGATTTTTAAGGGTATCTATATTAAAAATATAGAATGTCTTTATGCTTCTCCTATCTCACATCTAACTTGGCCGAAATGATGTGACCAGATCTATAGAGAAATATCTACGAATAGGTAAATCTAATAGGCATACTATATAAGATATTAACAAGAAAACACTTCCACTTAGTTTCACTTTAAATTATATACCAAAAAACCCCTAAAAATCTCTACTTAAAATACACAATAATGTCTTTATTTTTCCTCAATCTCACATCTAAGCTAACATATAGTAACTCCCAAAGGAATACTCCCAAAACCAAGGCTCGAAAAGTGAGCCCGAAAATTTCCGCTTTGATTAATTGACTGCCAGAATTTGAGTGTGTGTGTGTGTGTGTGTGTGGTGTGTGCGTGGCTTTTTGAAAGGGTTACAGTAAAAGCCGGAGAAAGAGTCCCCTTTTAACCCCCAATCCCTGTTTGCATATGCTAATTGAGCTATAAAAATACTTTGTGCCCGAAAAGGGCAAGAAAAAAATAAGGAGAGGAAGAGGAAAAGAACACACAAACATGGCCATAAAGTGTGTGTGTGTGTGCGTGTGTATGTGTGTGTAAGCCCTGCCCTTCGCCCTGATTTCTCGATTTTCTTGGCCCCCGAACAATGGCAACTAAGTCTGATAAAGATGGCGCGCCGAGGTTGCAGGACCCATGCGTGATGCTTTCACATAAAAATTATGGCATTCAAGCCAAATGGAGCTTAAGAGACGGCAGAAGACCCACACAAGGGGCCACAGAGGGTTAAGGATGAGAGGGGAGAGAGAGAGGGAGAAGAGGAGAGGAGCCTGGAGCCTGGCGTTAGAAACATGATTTTTATTTTACGCAACTTAAGTGCGAACAATAAAAACGATTTGGGCCAGATTATGGCCGCCCGCTGCCTTGGCTCATAATGCAAATTAGTCATGGCCGCCGCATATGCAAAAGGCACCCCCTCTTAACCCCTGGCTGCCCTGGCATTTGTTTAGATTTATGAGTGTCAGCCGTATTATGACCAACCACTTGACTTCCTGCCGCGTGTGTGAGCCGCTGAGCGGGTGTGTGTCTCTCTGACTCTGACATTTTATGCCCCGCACGTTCTCGGCCGCACACTTGACCCCCTTCAGCCCCTGCAGTGGGACTACACTACACTTTCACACTCAAAAAAAAAAAAAAATAAAAATACATCAAATAAAAGGAAGAAAAGGAGAGTCAAGGATCTCGACTTGGAGATGCCCAGCATCAAGGCACCTGGAAGCTATCTCTGGTTCCGTCTCAGTTTGCTTTTCTCAGTCTTTAAAATACTTAAATTAAGCTGAAAATATTTATTCTTATTAAAACGACTTTAAGCAACTAATTTTTCCAGTGCAGTCCCGTCATCAGTATTAATAGCTTCAGTTATATGGCGCCCACTTCTATACATTTCAATAGTTTATTGCCTGCTTGTACCACACGGCGTATACGCAACTTCCGGACATATAAATATTTTCTAGACTCTTGTTTTGGTTTTTGTTTATTTATTTTCATACTTTTGTTTGTTAAGTACGCAATTAGCCAGAGGCTTAAAGTTTGGGAGTGGAAAATAAGAATATGTTAAATAATTATTTGAAGTTTTTATGAAAACAACAAAATCGAAGGCCTTACTATATGGGAAATAAAGCACTGTTAACAAGATCAAGAAGAATCCTAATTAATATATATTTCATGAGTTACAAGACAATTCTATAATCAATAAACTCTTCCTCAAGGCTAACTATATATGCTTCTAAGCATGTTCTGGTCCTTATCCTTTGATCCTCGGCTTGTTATACCTTTGAAGGGTATTTTAATTTTAGTCAAAAGCTTGAAACGCAGTAAAGGAATCATTTTCAACCTTATAAATCTTGATATTTTTGATCAGAGAGATGATCTAGTCTTGATTTACTTTATTTTTTCGCAATTTTATAAGGATTTTTCGTTAAAACTCTCAATAATTCTCAAAAATTATCAAAAATTTGCCAAAAATTTGTCAAAATTTGTTATTCTTGTTTCTAATTCTAAACCCAATAAAAATATAGCACAGAAAAGTGTTGGAATACACCTATTCCTATACAGAAATATCATAACGCCATTTTTTAATTATTTACTTAAGGCATTCATGAAAACGTAGTCTTTTGGTCACACTGATTCTTCTTATTTCCTTTTCCGTCTGCGATATGTAAACTTGATAAAATTTAAAAAAGTGTATAAATTAATAAATTAAATTAATAATTTAAACAGTAAAACACAAAACTATATAAAACAAACCTACTCCTGTGTGTTTATTGTGCATTTAAAACAGCAAAATTCTTTTCGAATCGAAATAAACGAATTTTCGCCTCAGCTATGATCCATTTTCAAGGGTATATATGCTTCGGCTTCCTGAAGTTAGCCTCCTTTTTAAACTAATTAAGCAGCTAAGTGAGTTTGCGGTGCCGCAACTTTGTCACAACGAAGTCTTATAGCTCATCAAACCAAAGATATATATAACATATACATATGTATATATATGCTACATATATGTATACTTTCAAATAGCCTTGTGTGTCCTTTCCCTCGCCTTCCTGCCACTTCCTGGCAATTACGGGCGAAAATTTGACAACAAAGCCAAATAATATTAACATATAAATTGCACAAAGTGCCGCTGATTTGGTTTTATGAAAGGAGAGAGAGGAAGATGTATGTATATATATATAGGGAGTGAGGTTAGGGGCGACAGACTTTGCCAGTTTGTTTTTACGTCTTTGTCGTCATTTACGTTTATTATGCCGATTTTCTAGCGCAGAAAAATAACACTTATTCAGACACAAAATGTGTATGTAAATGCTGGCTGCCAAAAACTTGGCATTTATTTGCAGGAAAGGAAGGATTTCGGGGTTTCACGCACGCACAAGCCGGGGGAAAGAACCAACAACGAACCAGCCAAGCAGCCAGCTAACCAACCACCCAGCACCACCCAGCAACCACCCAACCACCCAGCCAGCCTCCTCAGCTCCCCAAGGACACCCCTTCTGCCGCCTTCACACGCGTCAACAATGAGAGTGCCATCTCGTTTTTGCGCACATTTCCGGCATTTGGCCAAGTCCGCTCCAGCTCCTGCTTCTGCTCCAGCTCTGGCTTTGGGTTTGGGTTTGGGTTTGGCTTCTCCTTGCCTGTCTTGCCATTATCTAATGCCAACCCTCTCGGCCCTGAGGCCCTCCCTCCCCCTCCGGCTCTTCAGTGGGCTTTTAGCCTTCTTTCACATACAATTTACTGTCGTTTCAAAGCTAAACATTTATGGTCTCTCTCTCTTTCTCTGTCTCTGTCTTTTCTCTCCTTCTCTCTCTCTGCCTCTTTTTATGGGGCACAAAATGTCGTCGTCGACGACGGGAAATTGATATTTTTGATAAAAGTTTTTCTTTTGCTGGCACACTTGATCGAATATTACATATTCGGGTGGAAACTATAGAATGTGAGCACAGTAAGGTCTAGTTTAGAAGTACTTCAAGCTCATTTCTGTAAAATAATCAAAGTTATCGATTTAAAATCGATAAATATCAATGTACATTCAGCTCAGAATGCAAATAATGCTTCAAATTTTTAATATAATATTTTTAAGTTGACAAACATTCGCAATATTCCTCTTAGCAGATATAGCTAAGAAAAACATAATAATAATAAGTAATCTATGGTTTTATGCTCATTTATCGATTTTAAATCGATAACAAGAATTGTTATTTCAGCTTTAATTTCAAAAAATCTTTCAAACATCTCTTAAACCCTTTTTTTCAGAATTTAAAGATAAGTTTTTACCTTATATTCTATATCTATCTTTATTTTATTAACGAAAAATTACAGTTTTTGATCAATCTAAGCCTTTTCATTGAGCATTTGTTGTTAAGGAAGATTTTCTGAAAGTTTATATTTTCAAGTTTACCTTTATTTAAAACAAATATTTTCCTAAATATACTCTCTCATTCCTTTAAGTTCCTTCGAAAACAATCTCCACTGTTTCCCGAACTCGCATACAATTTGGTTTAAAAACGAATTGATATCCTTTCCCTTTTGCCGTATTTGTGTGCAACCCCGAACCCTGTGTTTTCAGTACACGAAAAGAAGGTTCTTTGGCTCAATAAAGGCCAACATTTAGTCAACTCTGCTCTGAGCTTCCCTTTCCTTTTTCATTTTTTCCTGTGTACCCCCCGCCAGATATCTTTTTATTTGTAAATGCGCGGAAATTGTTAATTTTATGGCCAGCCATATCCGCAGTTTCCCCCCTTTTTCCTCAGCTTCCTGGGATCCCATTTCCCTGCCCATTTCCATTGCCATTTCCAGCTGCTGCTGCTGCGGCCCCTGTGGCATTTCCAAAATGGCCGCCTCGCAAGTTGTCATAATGGGGCAGGCCGAGGGGTCCGCCGACTCCGACTCCGACTCCGGCTCCGAGTCGGGGTCCAGAAGTAAATGCACCAATCGCATTATGGTCGTCCAGCGTTTTGGCCTCAAATTGCCGATTGCCAACTGCAGCAGCAGCAACTGCAGCAGCAGCAGCAGCAACTGCTGCAGCAGCAGCAAGGTCCAGCAACATCTTGGGACAGGGAAAAGCCCCGCCTCGCCTCGCCAGAGGATCGCATAATGGTCGATCGATCAGCGGATCGATAAGTCTGGACTGGCCCCGGCCTGGAAATTGTCGAACCTCGGGCAGTTTGGCCCACGTTTTGCAGACATTTTCCTTTTGGCCCGTCTATAATTTCCAGCGACGGGCCAATTGTTTTTCGAGGAGTCAAATAAAATGCACTTTGGCTGCTGCAGTGAGAGCAATGTTTGAATGGTTTGAAGGGAATGTAGAGTCAAATTTTTGTATTTCAAAAAGTTACAAAAGAAAATTTGTTTAAAATATTATTGAATTTTTAAATATATTTCAGTTAAAGTGGGTTTTAAGTATCAATTATTTATATTATTTATAGTAATTTGTTTCTGTGTATTACCGCCTTTGGCAGCGTTTGTGGCCTTTTGTCTGGCATATAATTTGCACAAATTGCAATTTAGAGAAATATCGAGAAATATAAGGAATCGCAAGGGGAAACGACCCAACAAAACAAAATACAAAATCCCAAAAAAAATATGACGAAAAATTATTTTATTTTACAGGTGATGATAATGGGAAAGGTCCCTAGGTTTGTATATATATAAATATATATTATATTATAAGAAGAACTGCAATAAATATATATCTTAAATATACTACATACAATATTTAAGATATATTTATTGGAGTTCTTTTGGAAATTTAAAGAAAAGATTCTTTATATAAACTTAACTTAAAAAGCAAAATTATACCTACTAATGAAATTTGTTTGATTTTTTGAACAATTCCTAAAGTTTAAGTATTTCTACATATATAAACAATTATATGTTCCCATAAAAAAAAGATAGTAAAAACTTGTCTTTATTATATATTAAATTACCTATGTCTCTTTATTATTTTGTATTAATAAACTATTTGTATACATTTGTTTGTACTTCTTAAATATTTCCATAATTCTGAACAAAAATTATATAATTTTTCGTTAATAAAATAAATTATTTTTAAGAATATAAGGTAAAAACTTAACTTTTAATTCCGAAAAAGGATTTAAGAAGTGTTTTAAAGATTTGTTGAAATTAAAGCTGAAATAACTTTTCTTGTTATCGATTTAAAATCGATAAATGAGCATAAAACCATCGACTACTTATTATTATAATACATTTCGTAGGTATAGCTGGCTAAAATAAATATTGTGAATGTTTGTCAAATTAAAAATATTATATTACGAATTTAAAACAAGAATTATATATTTAAAGCAAAGAGTACCTTGATATTGACCGATTTTAAATCGAATTTTGCATAGGAAACCTCGATAACTTTAATTATTCTACAGAAGTGAGCATTAAGTACTCATAAACTAGACCTTACTGTGCGTACATTAAACCTTCATTTTTGGCAAATATATTTATAATTATTTGTGTAAATTATTTATTTCTCAATTTAAACTCGAAGTAGCTAATTCCCCCTTCGTTGTGGCCGAATCCAGAGCTGGTATTGACAACCCCTTGAGGAGCTTAGCCTGGCTGCTATAAGCCAGATCGTTGTTGCTGGAAGCCAATGTGGAGGTTGGATGTTGGATGTCCGATGTGGACCTCGATGGCATTGCTAACATGGCCAACTGGCAATCGCCGGCGAATGGGAAACATAGAAATCACGTTTCAGCCATCAACGCGGCAAATGCAACAATTTTGGATGGAGGATGGAGCATGGAGGAGGGAGCATGGAGGTTGGGATGAAAACGGAGAGCGCGGACCGCTGCAATATTTCTTCATTGTACTGATTATCGGTTGTAATGTTGCAAATTAAATGCCTTTGCCATCAATCAAACAATCAAACGAAACTGGCAACTGGCAACTGGCAACTGGCAACTGGCCATCATGGTGGAACTCGAAATGGAATCGAAATTAAATGGAATAATATGCTGGGAGAGCGATCCAAACGCTGCACAGTTGGATTTAGCGGCACCGTCATTTCCCATATATATTCATTCCAACATTTTTATAAGAAAACTTAGCGAAACTTCAAATTGCTGGGACATGTTTTCGAGGCTCTGTCTGCGGGACGGCGATTACCCGAATACGATAAGGAATTTATGCTGGAATTAAATGGCACAAATTGATGAGGGAATCGGGTATTGCCAATTGCCAATCTCAAATTACTTTCCCCTCTCTCTCTGTAGATATATATTTTAGCCCTGTCCGGTTATTATGGGTTTGAAAGCGGGTTAAGGGGAATCGATCTAGAGAGTTTTGAAGTCGCCTTGCCACAGTGCTTGCTCTCTTTCCTAGCTCTGACATCGTTCCCCATCGTCATCGCCACGGAGTCTGGCTCTAATCGTGGCAGATCTTGGCTGATAAAAAAAATAATTATGAATGGGAGAAGGCTGCTCCTCGGCACTCTAATTGAAAATGCAAACAGCCACCATAATAATTAGGAGGGATGCCGAGCAGTTTCAGGCCTAGAAAATGCATTTAACAATTGTTGTTTGTACAAGCAGCAGGAATTTTGCCACGACTATGAGGTACCCCTTTACTTAACTTATGAAAACTGTTTAAATTCATTCAAAGATTATTTAATTAATAGGTTTATAAGGCAGCTAATGAGCTATGAAGATGATGTTTTTAAAGAGAAGCTTAAGAGGTATCTCTGGAGTCTTTTTTATAACCTTAGCCTGAGTCTGAGAAATCGGCCAAGATGATGATGCCTGAGAGATGGGTTTCCATCGCGGATTGTTTGGTGAAACTTTGTGCAACAATTAGCAGCAACTGGCAAGTGGCAGGTTGCCTGCTAGTTGCAAGTTGCAAGTTGCTGGTTGCTGGTTGCTTGCTGCTCGTTGCAAACGAGATTTACTTAGTGGAGCAGCTGGCAGAGAGGCTCGTAATTAAGCACTTAAATGAATTTGATTGTGTGAACATAACGGAGACAATGCCAGCGAATGCGAATTGTGGCAAGTACGGTGCGCAATCACTTTCTTATTGAGGCAACCGCAATGCCTGCCGCCACGATCCAGATTCGAAAAGAGCGGCAGGGAACCCTTAGCTGGCACTCACCCCTGGCCCTGACCCTACCCCTAACTCTAGCTCTAACTCTAACCCTAACTTTGCTCTTTTTTTTTGTGGAAATGCGAGATAGCATCGCTGCGATAAGATCGCCAAAAGTGAAATGTAAATTACAACAAAAAGTGCTGCAAGCTGGGAGAATGCCAGATACCAGATATCATACCTGGTCCTGGTTCTGGTCCTGGTCCTAGTTCTGGTCCTGGAACACGCCAGATGCCAGATGCCTATCAAGCGGCGGATTTGTTCTAGCCGCCGCACAAACTGCACAACAGATCAGAGCCAGCCCAGAGGGGATCCCATCCGATCCCATCCGATCCGATCTGATCCGAGGAGGACTCGGCTGGTGGCCCAAAGGTGTGATCGGTGGGGATGGATCGCCCGCTGGGAGCGCGGATCTCTGGATACGGAACGCGTGCCCCGCCTGATTAGCGCAAAATGTTAATTTCACACTTTGATCGCATTTCCACGACTGCGCCGAAGATGCGTTAATTTAATTTCAATTTAGTTTGCTGCTCATCTCGGCAACAGTCAGTCCATCAATCACCCGACCTGCCGGCTGCCCAGATACCTTTGCCACAAAGCTGCTCCACCACCAAGATGCACTGAACAAAAAGACCTAGCGGGTCATGACCCTTCAATGCCTTAAGAAGAGTTATCTGTGCCAGAAATAAATATATAATTATTATTATAAATAAAGGGGATTTTCTGTTTTAGAGAAGCTAAACATATTATTTTGCTGGCAATATTTTAAAGCAATAAGACTTACACAAATATCCATTAAAGAATTTATTTATAAACAGAGTTCCCATATTGCAAATTCTTAGTTAAACATAAAAAAGAAAACAGAAAAGTAAGAGCTCTGTACACTCATAAAAACTGTTACTAAAATCGACATAAAAAAGCCACCTTTCGCTCGTAGATTAAGAAATTGGCAATAAATAATTTTTTATGAGTGTATATGGAGTTCTCTTAAAAGAAATAACAAGTATTTGCTCATTTTTAATGTCAACTCCAAAAACCAAAGCTTTGGTTTTGGATTGCCATCCGATTATTCTTGTGAAATTAATTGAAAAGTCATAAAAAAAAAGTGCTCTGTCAAATATCAAAAGGAAAAGCATTTTCACAAGCCTGCATTTAGTTTTATGAGAAGAGCTACCAGAAGAGCTCACAACAATTGTGAGTGTAAAATAGGCAAATCACTGGACAACTAAAGACGAAAACTCCAAAGATTTATACTCTTGAAAAATACAAAAAGTTGAGAGCTAGTCTAGCCTAGGAGACCCTAAGCGACATTGTGATTTCATCTACAGCTCTTTTACCTGATGATCAGGCTAGTTCACAGCTATATGAATCAATATAAAAGCTTCCAATGAGTCATTTTAGACCCTTTAGGTCATAACATATACCAATTCCCACTGGTTTTTAGCCGTGTACTGTGATACTCATATGCCAAGCTACACAGCTACATAGCTACCCCCAGATGATCCTCAGTTGTCCAGAAGCGGTTTTATTAACAGCCGCTCGTCAAGTGGTTTTCGGCCTCATTGTTGCATTTTGTCCAACAGCGCTGCCTTCAAAGGCATTCCTCTGAAAGTTGCTTTATCTGCATTCATCAGTCGCCAAACAAAACAAGTCAACTGGCTTCATTTGTAATGGATCTCCGACTCCGACTCCGAGTTCGCGGAGGAGCAGGAGCTGCCCAGATGGATCCGAGATCCGAGTTGGAGGCGGCTGCGCAGTAGTCAAGGCTCTGATTGCCGGGCATTAATCACTCGGAGTCGGCGAATGGACTTGGGTGTGGATCCCAAAAAAAAAGTAAAGGAGGCACTTGGCAAAAATATTATTTATTTAAAATTTTTAATACTTAAAAATAAGTTTAAAATGCAATATTGAATATTACATGCAGGGTTTAGGGAGAGGAGCTAAGATTTTATTTTTGTTAACACATTGAATTGTTATTTAATAGGTAAATTTATATATTAACCTTAAAAGTTTAGTATTACAAAATAAAATCTACAATATTTTATCTATGACGTTGTATATAGAACTATATCTACATTTATAATCGGATGATGTATATATGTTACAAAAGATAAATAATCAGAAAATGAATAAGCATCTTGGAAGACTTCAACTTCAGTCTTATTCATCTTCTATAAATTCATCTTCCGTTTATTCATTTCCAGATTATTCATCTTCTATAAATTCATCTTCCGTTTATTCATTTCCAGATTATTCATTTTCTATAAATTCATCTTCCGTTTATTCATTTTCTCATTATTCTGTATCTTCTGCATATTCATTCTTCCAATTATTCATTTTCTGATTATTTTTTCCCCCAGTGCTGTTTTGGCCTCAAGTCTGACTTCAGCTTTTTAGCTTCCAAGTTCCAAGTTTCAAGCTTATTGCCCGGCTAACAAATCTCATTGTTGTAATTGTTCCTGCGGCTTCCAGATCGCCTCGGTTATCGGTTTCGACTCGTTTCGGTTCGGTTTTAATGATCATAATGATCTCGCAAATCGATCGCAGCTCATTAGACACTTTAGTTCGCAATCGGAGCCCTGGCTCTGGGTAGCGTATGTATCTGCGGTCTGCCATATGGTTTTGTTACCTTTTTATGTAATCAAGCGCTTAAACATTTACTATTAACAAATTTACAATAATTTATAACATTTTGCGGCGGCAATGGCAACAACGCCAAGTAATCGGAGAGCGAGCCTTAGGTTCGATGCTCGGGCAAAACTGCGGCTGCGACTATTGATCTTAAATGAGTCGGTTGGGCAAGTTAGATAGATATTCCATATCGATTTCGAAAGGTATCGGTAGTCAAAATAGTATCGGTAGTCTCACTAGTAGCAGCAGTATCAATCGCTTAATGCGCAGCTGTACTTTAAGAGCAGTTTAGGGGAAATGTATGAGAATTATGCTTCGCTTTCGACATTAAATTTGTATCTAGAAAAGTTACTTCCTTCTAGATTCCTTCCATCTTTGGCCTCCTATATTAATTGTCTTGTCTTGGCTCTATGGCTCTCTGATCTCTTTGACGTTCGCCGGCCCTGCTTCATGCCCACCAATCTTCGACTAATTGCCTTTTGATTCGAATTGATCATAGATCTGTGGCACCTTCAGGGTGGCTGGCCTCCCATAGCACCTCCGCTGACTGCGTTGGCGGCCAGAGTCAAACTCGAACTCAAAGTTGGAGTACAAGAACGCACAGTAGCCACTTTTGGCTAAAAGATTCCGATAAGCACTGGCACAGGCAGCTGCCGCCGAGGATCAGCTAGGAGAGAGAGCCCAGGCTGTATCCACTTCTCATTAATAACTCTTGCATTGATCATTAATTTCCCCGTTCCGCGTTTCATTAATCCTCCCGCAGCGCAGGAAGCAGACTCCTTCTGGCCTGGAGCCTCATGCTGCTGCTTCTGTTGTTGTTTCAAGAGTTAAGAGTCAAGAGTTAAGGCCAGAAGCCAGAAGTCGAGGAAGCTACAAAATGCCCACAATTTTCAGAGAGCAGGGCACGTGCCTGCTCCTAATTATTGAACGAGGAATGTGGAGAGTCTAATACTTTTCACACTATTTTTTAACAAAAAAGAAAGGGTTACGCCAAAGACAATAAAAATTCTAAGATGAGGAAAGACCACACGATATTTCGTGCTCTAAGAAAAACCTTATAGCAAAACGAATGTATGGTCGTTCCGCATCTTAGAAACAGCATTGTCTTTGGTTTAACTTATTCAAATGAGATTTTTCTCAAGTAAAAAACATTTTTTTCTATATATTAATACCAAGAAGTCCTTGTTTATATGTTCATCTCAATAACTTTAACAACTCTCCGATAACTTTACCTCTTCCTTGCAAACGAAACCCAATTAGCCATTGGCATGGCGAATTCTGATTGTATTTTACAGCCGCATAATTGCATTTCGCCTAAATGGGGAAATAGGCGGGCGAGGTGCCGCAGGACCCGCAGGACTTGCAGGACCCGCTGGACCCCTGGATATGCCGTAGGATATTCCTTTATGCAAATGGCGGAGCGGCGGCGCCAGTAACGGTGCTGAACATGCAAACTACCAGCCGTGAAAAATCTGGTATCAAATATTTTACAGCATTTTTTGTGCCTGCCTGAGCACTGGTCCTGCCGCGGGCCCTCATCCTGGCATATATATAACCCTATATATGGCCTCGTCCTCGGCCTCGGCCCTGGTCACAAGCCACTAAACAGTGTGCCCATCCATCCGATGCCCATCCTCAATTCCAGCTCGAATTCCCCATGGGCAAACCATTTGAAAATTTCGCTTAGCGTTGCCAGGACAATCAGGAGCAGGAACAGGGACGAGGACAGGGAGAGGATAAAAAAAAAACGAACCCGAAAACCGAAAAACGAAACGAAATCAAAGCGAAATCGAAACAGGATAAATAAATGTGCACATTTCCGCCTGGCGCGCATATCCTGTCCACGCTTCCTGACCCATCCCCTCCCCTCCCATTCCATCCCATCCCATCCTCCCCCGACTATCGCTATCTCCTTTATATATATTATTGATCTGCCGCGCATAAAAAGCCCATTTAAAAACAGCAAAAAGAACACACAAAAATAAATACAAAAAAAAAAAGATAGGAAAAGCCGCCATCATCTCCCTTTCCCCCCCGGAACGTGGAAATTTCCCCGAAAAACGTGGCAGGATTGTGTAGAAAAATTTCCGCAAACACACACACAGAGACACAGATACTTCAAAATTGTAAAACTGGCCATTTTAGCTTGTTGGTTACGCTGGGCAATGGCTGATTTTCGGGTACAAGAACGAGGACGAGGACGAGGACGAGGATGGGGCATGGGATGTCCTATGTCCTGGGGTATTTTGCCGATTGGCTAGACTATTTTTCCAGGGGGGACTGTGACTGTGACTGTGACTGGGACGAGGACTGGGATCCTCTCCCCCTCTCAATGTAACAGCATTTGGCGGAATTGAAGCAGAACGTAGCCGCTGAGCGGCTGGAAAAAATCGTTGACAAATGAACGAGGCGCAGGGGAAAACGCATTTAAAAGATACACTGCTCTAAATTTAGAAAGAAAACCTTACGTCCAGATATACCAATTGCCAAGAGTTTTGAAAAACAAATCAATATTATATTTAAACTCAGAAGGTTAAAGGTTTTCTCAAGACTAAGCTTAAAGCGTGACTATAAGAACTGCAAGTGTGTCTTGAAGTCTTAAGCTAAACTTAGCTTTAAATAAGTAGCTTCTCTTTAAAAACCTTTAATAAATTACAAAGTTTTCGATATAAAAATAATAAAAATATATTATAAACTCAAATAGTTTTAATAGTATATAAGCTCTGCCAAGTTCTGCAACTCAAACCAGAGTTCCCTTGACCCTCCCCCCAGAGGACCATCAATTTGAGCAATTTTTTAAAACGTTTGCTCATAGCCATTTTGATTCTAATTTCTCGTACCAATCTCCCATTTTCTCATTTTCCAACCAAACATATTTTCTCTTTTTTTTTTTTTTGTCCTGCTCCTTTAATGTTGCTGAATTTTCTTTTTACAGCGCTTTAGTCTCTTTTATTCCCCGTCGATTTCCATTAAAATTCAATTGATGTGACATGGTCTGGGGTGACGGGGGTTTGGATTCGGATTCGGATTCGGATTCGGATTCCGATTCTGAATCGGAATCGAAATCGGATCGGAAGTGCCCAGTCAACTATCCGTGTGTGTGTGTGTGTGATTTATCGAAGATTAGAGTAACATTCAAAATAAAATTTCTGGCTAAGTGCCTGGCAAAGCCGAGAAATTTAAGCATTTTAGCAGCAATTCATGTGGGATTTCAAAGGGGACGGAGAGGTAGAGTGACACACTCAAAAAACACACACGAAAAACATATTGTTTGTTAAAAAGAATGTTTGATAGGCAATTTGATAAATTATTTGATTATTATTGATTATATGATAAATTATTTAAGACCTTAAAGGACCCCAAAAAAGCTAGAAAGTTAAGCATTCTATAAACTTTAAATCTATATATATCGAAAAATTTGATTTTTTTAAGGAAATTATATTAAAAAAAAAACCTAAGCCAAAAAGTTACATTACCATATGTCAGTCATTTCTTGAATTTATTTCTAGATATGCGCATTCTATGTACTTTAAATCGATATTTATCGTTTTTATTTTTATTGTCAAAATCATAATTTTCATAAAACCATAACTAGCTCAAAAATGCATTAATTCCAAAGACTTTTCGGTGTTGATTAATAAATTTCCCTAAATTAGCTTGAATCGCTTTTTTAGCCATCAAGAAGACGCTTTCTACGAACTTTAAGTCTATATTTATCGATAACATAATTATTTAGAAAAAAAAACTAAGTTCACATTACCCGTAACTAAGATGAAAAAACATTTATTCAACAGCTCTTTGTGTTAATTTTCACTTGCTTAAAATATCTACATTCAAAGCTAAAACTTTATCCCTAAATAGATATTTATCGATATATTTTTATTACATAGAAATTAGCATTATTAAAAATGTAATCAGACTTGACAAAGTCTCTTCAAATAGCGGAACCACATAGTATTAACCTTTGTGTTTATAAAGTCATCAAGATGTGGTTAATTTTTGAAACGCAGCTTCCCTGGCCTTTCGTGTTACCGTATTTACGTGTGTACATATATATATTTCCGATCCGCAGGTGATTACAAGACTTCCGGTTATGCGTTGCCCGAATTAAAAACAAAAGTCTAGCCTAAACGGAAGTTATTTCCAGGCCGTGTATGCGAGTATAATGGCGTAACTATAACATTATCATTTTCAAACTGAAAATTTCTTTCGAAACCAACAAAAACGGGAAGGGGAAGCAGTGCCTGTGCATCACAATGGGGGAGATCTGAAAATCGAGTGGAAAACTAATTAAAGCAGATAAAGAGTCGCATTAAAACAATAGATAAAGTAAAGCCGGGGGTGCATGCATAATTGAGTTTGAGTTTGAGTTTGAGTTTCGGTTTGGGTTTCAGTTCGGAATCGTCCAACTCAATTAAATTCATGTGCGCCGCGGAGAGATGTCCGTCCCACTCGCACAGGGGACACCTTTGCCGTCTCTTTTCTGCCAACAGTGGGCTTTGTGCATTTTTCAAGATATTTGATATAATTTTTTGGAAACTCAAAAAATCAGATTACGATATTTATATGCATTTGCAAAGGTTTCGTAAATGTAGTTTTACAGCTTTACAATTTTACAAGTCAGAAAAATTATTATTTATAAATATAGTACTCTTTTTAAATTCCATTCTAAATAATTTCCATTAATTTAAGTTTAAAAATTAATACTTGTTTACTGTCAGTCTCCTGGCGGCACTGTACTTTTTTCTGGCTTACAAGTTACATAGTTATAGTTATATATATAGTTATAGTTGCCTCTAAAACAGCCCATTTCCTATTGTTTTCGCAAATGAATTTGCAAACCGTATCTCTATATAGATCTGCATCAGCATCTGTATCTGTATCTGTATCTGTGCCCGTATTTGCCGCTTATAATTACAAGTAGCACAAACAATGGGTATTTGTGAAATTGTCACTGTTTAGCATATTTGGTCACGAAACGCTTCGCTACAGTTTTTGTATTCTTTATGAGGCATAACAATTTATGCGTTGGACCAATTTTCTAAAAACTCAAAAAAAAAATAAAAGAAAAAACGTTGAAAAGTTGAAGTAACAGAAATTAAATGGAAATTTCAACAGGGATTTCCGCTTTTGATCATGTCACTAAAATAGCCCAACAGCCGCCACATCGACCTGTATCTTTTTTTGATCTTTTGTGCGTGTTCAGGCCCCAGTCAGTCCCATGGGCCAATTTTGATAATGACCACAAGCATATATATGTATATATCTACTCTGAAAAGCATAATAACTTTCGGCATAATTATGCATGGCAAACAGGGTGAACGCATACCATTACATTACTTGATTAATGGTGAAAGATTTACAAACAGAGCCATAAGATGGTTTAGAATTCGCAACTAGTTCTGACTTTCTGGAATAGTAATTAATACAGAATTAAGATAGAGATTTATTTTTGATATATATCTTTTGGTTGATTAGTTTTTGAACCCTTAAAACATCAGGAAACCTCATCAGTATTACAACAACACAACAAAGATCACCTTCTCTACCTTTACTTACTATTAAAAGTTAAGAAAAACTATATAAATATACCTACAAGTACTTAAACTTTCTACTTGTTTATTTTTCCTTCCTGCATGCCATATGTGACCTAATAAATCCTACCTCATACAAATAATTATATGTGCATCACGTTTTTGCAAAATAAAAGTTTACAAGTTTTTAATGTAGTATTTCCTGATGTACAGGTTTCTTATTATTATAATGTTACATATAAAAAACAAAAAATTAACAAATTTCAATTTTTTTTTAACTTAAAAAACAAAATTAAAGTTTATATTCATAGTAAATAATTATATGTGCATTTTTCTTTTCTTGTCTTTAAATCTAATTAACATCTATGAAACTTAAAGGTACCTTAATTTTAATAATCAATACTTTTTCCTTTATTTTTAATAACTAAATTAAGGCGTTTTGGCATTGAATTTACCAACGATTGTAAGTTATTGAAATCAATATCAGCCCATTCTTTTATTATTGCTGATCTTAGGTCACGTACAGTCTCAAACTGTCTTCCATTTTTATATACACGACCAGCAAGAATCCCCCAGAGGTCTTCAATTGGATTTAAGTCAGGACTCAGCGCAGGCCATTTCAAAATAGGAATTTTTCGGTTGCTAAAAAATTCATTTGTGACCTTTGCCGTGTGGATTGACGCGTTATCCTGTTGATAAATCCAATCGTCGCCATACAAATTTCCAGCAAACTCTATAAGTTCACTGTCCAAGAGCTCCACATACATATTGGCATTCATTGTGGTGGATATAATGCATATAGGTGTCTTTCCTTTATGACAGAATGCGGCCCATACCATTATGCTACCACCTCCAAAGCCTCGTTTGTAACAGGAGCGGCGTTCTTGGCGCAAATCTCTCCAATATTTTTTTGAATTATCTGGTCCGTCTAAGTTAAATTTTTTTTCATCACTAAAGATGACATTTTCCCACTCTTCGGCCCAGAATTGATATTTATTGGCGAATTCCAAGCGAGCTCTTATATGCCGGTCCAGCAGCTTTGGTTTAGGCACCATGGATGTGTGTTCAACGAATTTGTTTTCGTTCAAAATTTGAACAATTCGGTTTCGGGAAACTTGGAGGCCCAAATGAGCCTTAATTTGCCCGCTGGACATGCATTGCTCTACTGCTAGGCGTCGAATATGCCGCTTGCACCGATTATCAATGGTGGTTTTCCTTCCACTGCGTCGCGCTACTCCATATTCAGTGGGGTTTTTTATAAATTTTGATATGCAGTTTCTATGCCTATTTAATTTAGCTGCAATATCTGATATTTTGGAGCCCGCTTCACGCATTCCAATAATAATGCCCTGCTCCTTGGCCGACAAACTATTCCCATGAGGCATTTTAAGCTAATTTTTCAAATAATTTAATACAAATTTGGCATAATTAATTAATTTTATATACTTACGATAATTTAGAAAAGAAATGTTCACTTTTTAATATTTTGCACCACACGAT